>CATIWO010408535.1:0-27715 GCA_949673435.1 Macaranga tanarius
ATTAAGTCTAATTATAAGATTAATTAAATATGTATAATATTAGTTTAATATTAAGTATTAATTAAATAAAATTAAAATTACTAAGTATAATAGAAATTACATATTCATGATATATGATTATATAGTTTTGATGTAAGTAGTGTTAATATCAAGTACACCTTTAAATAAATATTATATAATACAATTTAAGTTAGTAACTTTGTCAAAATTTTATATATATAATGAAATTATTAATTTCTATTATAAAAATTATATATCAACGATAAAAATTATTTATTATTAAATAAATATAATTTAAATAATTAAATATAACTTAAAAGTTAAAAATAGTTAGACAAAACTACGTAGTTTTGATACTACATACTTTACAAGTTACAACCCTAAATTATATGTAGCAAATAGCAGGCCACCTTCAGACCTTCCTCTCTTCATTTCATTCTTTCTTTTTTCTTTCATCTTCAAACCTTAATCAACTTCAGCAGCCACCACTTCACCTTCATACACCTCCTCCTCCTCCTCGTCCTTTCTCTTCTCCATGATCTCCTTGTCACTGAGTGTGTTCCTTTTTATTGTTATAGTAAAATAACTTTATTACAATTATATATTTTAAATTTAGCTTTACTCTTTTTATTTTTGATATGTAGTGTACTTGTTAAATTTTGTGGTTATTTAACTAAAAAAAATATTTATGTAACATCTTAGTTTAAGTTTATTAATTTATCTATTAGTTAGCATTATTTATTATTATTTTAAATAAGTTATAAAATAATTTTTTTATTATTTTATTTGTTGATAATAAATATATATTTAATTAATAATATAAATTTCCGAATTTCCGAACCGTACCGTTCCATACCGATCCGTTCCAAAAGAACCGAATCTTTATACCGAACTGTACCAAAAAACTGGTATGACATTGTATCTCCGTAGCGAACCGTACCGAAAAATAGTACTGGTACTGGAGATTTTATTTTTAAAATTCCTGAAATATGATACGGTACCAGAGATTTTTTTCCCGCATTTTTCCGAACTGTGCTCACCCCTAGTAGGGGTTTAGTGGCTGTAGCATCTTTTATCATTATTCTTAAAACTACGTTCTTTTGAGAAAGAAATACACAGAGAGAAAATAGAGGAGGAGGTGCTAGCATACCACATTATTTTTGGATGTTCTGTTCGTGTGGATACCTGTAGAGGATATTGCTCTTTAGTTACGTTTGTATTCTGACAGAAGAAAATGAAAAGCTCGAGGTCGGGTGTCATCGGAGTGAACCTCCTCTCTTCCTTCCTAAAATCTTGCCTTTAAACTCGTCCTGGTAAGATTCTAGACTCGTTTCAATATTGATTTAATCTAAACTATGTGGATCTTGGACTGGGTTTTGGGTATTAAAGTTTTTTTTTCCACTGTGTTACTGACTCGAAACCCAACACAGCTGATTTCAAAACTTCCAAATAGACTAGAGGAACATTGCTATCATTTTTTGAGAATTCTCCAAGTATTTGCATCTCTGTAAAAATGTATTAATCTAGTTTATTATAAGAATAAATTTATTAGCATTTGTTACTATGTATGTGAATAGACTAAGATATATGTACATGAATAGACTAAGATACTAGAAAGTAACAATCCAATCATAATCCCTAAGAGTGTGCTCTATTGATTGAATTGTCTCTACACATTGGTAGTAAATTTCATCAATATGAAGGCCTCTTTAATCAAAGTAGAATTTATAGGGATTATGGCCCTCTGAATTTTCCAAATGAATAATTGGACCTTAAAAGAAATTTTTAACTTCCAAATCCAACTCCATTTCTGCATCATAGTTGAATAAGATCCCTAGTTGTCCATTGTTTTTTCTTTCCTATATTCAAAGTAATCTTATAAGCAGTTTTGATTAAGTTGCAGCCACTCTTCTTTAACCTCCCTATGAGATGGTCTACTTGTAAGTGAGCACTGAGAGGCGTCTTGAGGATTAGGGTTGCATCTTAATAATTGAAAATTAACTAAAAAAATCACTGTTTTAGGTTTTAACCTCTGTGGTATATAAGCTGATTTACTATTTCATCTTTAAAATTAGCATTTCTGCCACTCTAAACTTAGAAATTGAGATTGTCTAGAATGTATTTGTCTTCCCAAATCTAAATCTTGCTTCCATCACCTACTCTCCATATCAGTCTATTTTAAAATATTTTCTTAGCAGTAATAATGCTTCCCCGTGTAAAGTTAGGGTATAGGCATTAGATGCTTATAAGATTGTGTTTCATGGGAAATATCTCATTTTAAAAGTATGATAGGGTAGAAAATTTTCTTAATTAAATATCCTATAATATTGTTTTCCCACTAAAACAATATTAAAGGCATTAATATTCTAAAAATTGAGTCCTCTATCTCTTTTTGAATTACACAGTATTTGCCTTGAGCACAAATGGAGCCTTCTTTCATCTTGCTTCTTCCCCCACCAAAAGTTGGATATGATAGAGTTAAGTTTATGGCAAATGTGTTATGGTAGGAGAAAGCAACTCATTAGGTAGGTTGGTATGGCTTGTGCAATTGTTTTAATAAGAATTATCTTATTCGCAATTGAAAGGCATTTATCTTTCTAATTCTGAAGTTGTTTATGAACTCTATCTACAATGGAGTTGAAAATTTCTTTTATTTGATGTTTTTATAATTGTTGTCACTCCTAGACACTTCATAAAAATTTTCACCTTGTTGAGTCCAATCATATTTTGGAATATATGTTGCATCTTGTCAAGAACATTTCTACTAAACACCATCTTAAACTTCGTTAAGTTTATTTATTGCCCTAAAGTTTTTACATAACTATAGAGGATTTTGTTAATTTTAGCAATCTCAATTGTGGTCACCCTATCAAAGATAATATTATCATAAAAAAATAGAAGGTGTGAGATTTACGAGGCTTTCTATACAAATTTAAATTCCATGGATTTTGCCATTATTCTTCACCTTTTTTATTAAACCTAATAAGGCCTTTGCACAAAATAGAGATAAAAAAGGAGATAAAAAAGTATCATCAGAAATAAATATGGAGACAAAATAAAAAAGTGTCACCTTAACGGATTCCCCACTTCAATAAGAAAGTATCACTAGGTTGCCCATTTAATAATATAGAATAGGAGACACTAGATACACATCTTATGATTAAGTTCACTCAATATGTATGAAAATCAATTTTTAACATCACTTTTTCTCAAATGTCCCATTTTACTCTATTATAGGCCTTGCTCATGTCAAGCTTGAGGGCAAAATGTTTATGACCTAATCAAGTTTTAGTTTTTAGAAAATGAAAGATCTCAAAAGCTAAAAGGGCAGTATCCATGATTAAACGACCAGTGACAAAAGCCGATTGAGAAACATGGATAATTAAGGGGAGAACCATTTTTAATCCATTAGCTATGCACATTGTCACAATTTTAAAAAGGACATATAAAAACTAATAGGAAAAAATCATAAAGGGAAGATGCTTTTTTTTAAATTATTTAGATATGCATAGAGAAAGTATAGTTTAAAGCTTGTGTGTTTGATAGATTTTTAACTATATTAAGAATCACATGCACAATATTAGATTCAAGAATATGTCAAATTTTTTGATAAAATAGTGCAAGCATACCGTCTGGTCTAGGAGATTTGGTAGAGTGCACCTAAGATAAAGCGTATAAATCATCCTATTTTATAAAAGGCCTCAAATGGGATGCCTTTATTTTAATTCACCATTTGGAAGGAATGCATTCATTTGAATTCATTGTAGTATTTACAGCTTTTAAAACCCCATCCATGTTGGACCTAGCAAATGTAGAGAAGAGCTTGATAGAATAATTCCTAAATATATGCCAAATAATATTTTCATCATTTATTTAATTTCCCTTAGCATCTTCCAACCTTCTGATGAAATTCCTTTGTCTATGGTTATTAGCTTTTTTTTAAAAAAAAATAAGTGTTTCTATCACCATCTCATACCAAATCCACCCGAGATCATTGTTGTCACATAGCCTTCTCACATTTAAGAAGGTAATATATAAAAACCTTAATATGGCGTTGCTAATTTAGGACTTCTATTGTTAGGGTTTGGCTTGAAGTGTATTAAGCTACTTTTTAATGCTATTATCTTCTTCTAATGCTATCAAACTATTGCAACTCCCAAGTTTTAAGGCTCCTTCCACAATTCTTTATTCTACTCCTCAACATAATAGGATTTACAGGCTTCGCCAATACCCTCTAAAAGTTACTTGATTTTAGGCTAACATATATTATCTTGTAAACACATTATTTCAAAGTGAAATCTATATTTACTATGTCTTTTTTTAGTTATATTAAATTCTAAATGTGCCATAATATGGTTATGATATGAAGCAATATGCATGAGATCCATAATTTTTGCCATGAGGAATAGAAGCATCTATTATAAATTAGTAACTCCTCAATCGAGCCTTTTCTTGAATGTTAGAATGATTGCCCTAATCATTTATCCGTGTGCATTTCATTCCCATATAGTCCTAACTGTTCAACCCATATTTGTTAAAAGGTTCTTGGAACACCTCAATTTTTTTATCTTCTTTATGTTGCCCCTTTTTTCCATCATAAGAAATAATTTTATTAAAGTCACCTATGCACAGCCATGGTAATTTCATCTCTTCATGAAGGTTTGAAAGCAAGTCCTATGTTTTATCTTTATTTTGTTCCTTGAGCTAACCATAAAGAAACTCTATATTCGATTCACATTATGTTCTAATATGGTCATATCAATATGGTGGGGGGAATGAGAGAGTTTTTGCTCCTTACAGTCTTCTTTTCACTATAACATTATCCCTCTTCTTTTATACCAATTTAAAACATCACAGCTCATCATAATACCATTATTGAAACTTATATCATTTTATAGGGAAATTGACTCAACATCAGATAATTTTATTTGCGTAAGAAATGTCATGAAGGGAACTTTAAATTGCATCATCAATTTTAGTGCTCAAATTGTACATAGATGCCTAAGTATGTGATAGTTTCAATATTGAACATTTATTATTGTGGGCGGGGCTACATAGTAGCCTCCACCAATGAATTATAATAACAAGCCGCTTCAATAAAACTTAACTCATTAATTCTTTTTTCGGTTGGGCTTAAATCATATTCTATATTTCAGCTTGTGGGATAGGGTATTTTTATGGAACTGTTAGGCTTGATGACTCAGGGAATTTTTTTTGAACAAAGGTTTATGGTTAGTCTCTTAAAGGTGGGTATGTTGTAGGTCATATTCTTTGATTTATTTTATGTAACATCTTGCCCCATAAATTAATTGATTTTTATATGGATTTATGGACTTAATTATAATAGAAATAAGTTTGGAGATCTTTTTAGTAGTTGTGCTCAATTTCAGGGGTCAAAATGGATATTTTTAGTTTTTAAAAAAAAGAGGAGGGAGTTCTTGTAGCAACTCCTCTCCCCTACATTTCTTTATACAAATATATCAAATATATTTTCTTTCTTTCTTTCTTTTTTCTTTCACACATTTTCTTCTTTTTTACTTTTTCCTCTTCCGTTTTCCTTTACTCTTCAATGTTCAAGTTCAAACAATAAATTCAAGACTTGTTCTAGCAAATTCAAGATTTTTAGATAAGATTTTGGTGAGTTTATACATATTAAACTTTTAAATTATTGAACTGATTCAAAAATGGATGTTTGGATTAAAAATTGAGCTTTGACGCCTTATTTGATCATAAACAGACCTTTAAATTTGTGTTGGGAATTGGATTAAGTTGATTTTTGGTGTTTTTGGGTGATTTTGGATTTTTTTCTACATTTTTGGGAAGTAGAGGCGAAGCCTTAGCACTAAGGAGGCACCTCAATGATGAGGCGACCCCTATGTGCACATGGGAGGCACCTCTGTGGGTTCCTCAACCCTAAAAACACTGTTTTGAGCATTTTCGGACTTTTTTTTTAGTTTTAAACCTTATCCTTTATTCGTGGAACAACTTAAGTTGAATAAAAATGAGTTTTAAGCTTGTAACTTTATGATTTTTGCTTATGGATGTTAAGATCATATCAAGTTGAAGTTGTAGAGCTCAGATCAGGACCAGCAAACTAGTTTACATTTTAGCAAGCTCATGTGAGTGGATATTATATCCAAATAGTTTTTGAAACCAAGAATATGCTTGTAAGACTTTTTAAGGGTTTTCTATGATTTGACATCTGATTTTTCCTTACAAAGCATGATTTTACAAGTTACTTAACTTTTATACTAGAAATTGGGAATATGTAGCTTATATTTATTGTTGATATAGCAAAAGTTGTTTAAAATAAGGATATGTTTAATATTCTAATGCGATGATTTTATTTTAGTATTTTATAATTTTCAGCTTTATGATTTAGTAATTTATGTTTTACTAGTAGTTTGAAAAATGTGAATGATTTAGTTTAACGAACAAAACTCTACACTCATATTATATACCTATTAGATTGCACCATGATGACTGGTGTTTATTCAGCAGTATTAGTATGAATATCAATAATATTATATAGAAACTGTCTTGGAGACAGTGATTGATTGTACATATAGCCTTGGGGGCGTACAATAGGTTACTAGGTCATCAATGCGCATGTGTATGACCAGTATTATTATAGCAGTATATATGCACATGGGTTGCCAGGTTATTAATGCGCCCATTGTGTTAGTACAATCTTTGGTTACATTTTAATGAGTGTATGGTATAGTTTTCTATGAATATTATTTCTCAGCTTATATCAATTTTTATAGCAACTCCTTAGCTGTGATATGATGTTACTTCAGCTAGAAAGAATTCAGCTTATGCATACATTTTACTATGTTATTTCTTCAAGAAATAAATCAGTTTATATAAATTATGTACTATGATTTTAGTAGCTTATCAATTTCTATTATTTACAAGGCAGCTTATGAACATATTGTTTTAAGATATTTCAGCAACTTATTAATATTTAATATATTCAAAGTAGTTTTATTGATATCTTATAATTATTTTTAGCAGATAGCTAGTGTTCCCATTTTAATTTATTGTATTTAAAGTTAGTCCACTCACTGAGCATTTTTGTACTCACCCTTTTATTTTTTAAATATTTTCAGATCCAGTAGTGTAGCATTAGCAGTAGCTCTTAGGATCTGTCTTGGTGCCCACCAGTATCTAGAAGAGGTTAAGCCAATGCACTCAGATATCTAGCCTATTGTAGAATTTTAAGTTTTAATTATTTACAATTAATAGACTTGTGCTAGAATTTTATTATGTATGGAAGATCTTATGGATTTAAAGTTGTAAATTAAGTATGAATTGAATCAAGTCTATATTCAGCATTAGCACTAGCTTAGCATAACTAGCTTGTTACGCCCGACTCTATGGCTAGCAGAGTGGGTATGACATATTGTGCTCTTATCAGAATTTTTAGTTTCGGGTTAGGTTGGAGAGGTTCGAAATGTTAGGGACAAAAATTGTCAATGGAAATAGTGAGGATCAAAGTTGAGGTTGTTTGATTATTCGCTGTTATAGGGCCAGTTTGACATGATGAAGTGATTAGGCTATGAACTTAGGCATTGTCGTCAGCTTTAGATTGACTGAAATTTGATTAGGTAGAAATAGGTGAGATTTGGATAGTTAGTAAAGCAACAACTATATAGTGGATGGTGATTTTTAGATTAGCTGTTCTTTAAGACTTGTTGGCTTGGTGTTATCTTTTTGTTTATTATTTGTCATATTTTTTTATCTCATTTGGAGCATCTTAGTATGTCTCCCTTAGGGTGAAGAAAGGTTAAGCATGGTCTGAGAAGTGTGGTTATTTGAACTAGGCAGATTTGAAGCGGGCGACATAGTTTGGGGTGTTAAAGTGGGTGAAATGCCAAAGTTCTAGAGGATGTTAACGAGAGCATGTGGTGTTAATAGTGGGTCAATGATATTGGCTTATGGTTGTAGAGTTATTTTCTTGAGGGTTAGGTTAGTGTTGTCCAATGATTGGTTAATGTTTGTAAAGGAAAATACTTTACCTTTGTTTATTTGTGTGCTTCCCATATCTTGCGATTTTTGTTCTTACTTTAGTATGGATGCTTTTAGCCATGTTACATATTGAATCATAGCTTCATTATTGTCTTTATTATCATTACAACCTTGGCATTGCTTCATAGAATAGCCTAGTTTACTATAATAAAAGTAGAATTGGCAGCGATTCATAATTGAACAATATCCAAATAGAATTGCTCTTGAGTTGGATGGTTATTCCTCAAATTAATGGTTAAGTTACCTTTAGCCTTACCATAAAACATAAAAATTACCCAGACATACACTCTTCTAGTTTATTAGTCATTTGTAAATCTCTTAACTTTTGCTGCTAACATTTTAGCAGTGCAGTGATTTATATAATTGAGATGTATGTCATAAGCTTTTTATCCATATTAATACCATTATTAGTGAGATTGAGGATGGTTGTTCATCATCGTAAGTCCCGAGATTTATGGCTTATTAGAAAACACCTATTCTTTATTTGTATATCGTTAAATCTGAAAAGAAATAAAATTTGAAATAAGGTTCAATTTGGCCCTTAAACTTTTTAGAAAGGTTCAAATTGGCCTTTTTTATATATTTTTTGACAATTTACCCTCTTATCTTTTCGATAAAGATCAAATTGGCCCTAAAAATTTCATTTATACCCCTATTGTCTAAGCTGTATACAAATATCACAATGAAAATTATAAATAACTCCTCATACTTTAGCTAGTTACAAATTAGTCCATACTTTCATAGAAGCATTTAGTAAAAAATCAAAACTTTATTTTTTAAAATTATATTTAAGCCCGTAATTCATTTATGGTATATTATATTATTAGAAAAAGAACAGGATAGTTTGAAAAGAAGAATGCAGAAGAGATGAAGATTTATACCAGGGAGAAATCAACCTTTTTGGAAAGAAAAGTTTTTAGTTGGTTTACCAAAACTGTTGGGCGAGAAAGTTCGAAACACAATTCGACCTTCTCATGATAATCAAATACCATATGATCAGTTCACTTACGGTGAACTATGTTTAGTAATATAATATACCAAAAATAAATTAAGGGTTTAAATATAAATTTAACAAATAAATTTTTAATTATTTACTAAATGTTTTTATGAAAGTATGGATTATTTTGTTAACTAGCTAAATTATCAGGGAGGTATTTGTAATTTTTATTATGATATTTGTGTACATTTCAGATAATAGGGGTGTAAATAAAATTTTTATAGCCAAATTGACCTTTATCAAAAAGTTAAGGGGGTAAATTGTCGAAAAAGGTTAAAAAAGACCAATTTGAACCTTTCTAAAAAGTAACTTATTCCATAAAATTTTCCCTATTCTCTGGCTAAAATACCATGTTTTGCCTTCCATGAGTGCTTTATAGTATCTATAAAAGGCGTAGGAGTTGAACAGTTTGTTTGACAAAAGTTTGCTTGCCAAGAATAACTTCTGATTCTCTATGTGAACATGATTTGCCTATTATTCAAGTGCAATCACCTCCACTTCTTTTCTGGTTAGGACTTTGACCCTATTAGGCATAGATTTTTCAGGATTATTGTCCTTGCTTGTCTCCTTAGAAACGCAGTAGACTCGAATAGAAATTTAGAATCTATAAAAATACAAATGGAAAACAACCAAATGAGATCAACTTGAAAAGCTAAAATTACAAAAAGAATTTTTATAAGGAAGATTTAGATGTGTTTGAAGAGAAAGGGTTAAAGGAGTAATGTATTTATTAATAGTAATAGGAGAGCAGAAAACAAGAAAGATATTAAACTTTGAATAAATAATTTTTGGCATAATAGGAAACAAGACAATGAAAAACTTAAATTGTTCTAAAGAACGAGCCTAGAATCCTTACAAGGGAGAAAAACCCTGACCTTTATTGATGTTATATCACACCCGCTCCGCTAGCTATTGAGCAAGCGCGACATGCTAAAATGCTGAAAATATTGAACTGCTGCTAATGCTGGCAATAGAACATAAATCATGTCTATATTGTAAATTTTCTTAAACACCAAGATGAACTAAAGATAGCACTATTATTATACATAATAAAAGTCTTCTTAAAAGATCCTTAAGCCATAAATAACAATTCTAACACTTATTTGACAATTTATCTTAAATATACTACAAAAGTCCAGAGTCTGGATATATTGGCTCAACCTCTTCTAGACATATGGATGGATACCAAAATAGGCCCTACCAACTACTGCTAATACTCCATTGAATTTGAAAATATTTTAAAATAACAGCGGTGAGTATAAGAATACTCAGTGAGTGGTCTAAAAATAAAGTATAATAAAGTAAAATGGGAACACTAGCTAATTACTAAAACAATTATAAAGATGTATTCATAACTACATTCGAGAATAGTTATTAAGCTGCTAAAATCACATAATGAAACATCTGCAAAAGCTAATTTATTGCTATCTAAAATAATATAATGCTATACAATTGTTGTAAAACTAAATAAACATTTATGATCATTTTAATCCATACACTCATTAAATGTGTAATCAAAAGATTATGCTAGATTGCTGACACATTGGGCACAATTATGACGCTTGCAGCCTAAGTGTATATACATTTATAATGCTGGTCATATGCATCCGTCAAGCTACCCCCAAGGGCTAACCACTCGATTATACGCCCTTAAAACTATAAAAACAACCAAGCACTGTTCCCAAGATAGTTGCTAAATAATATTGCTCATATGAGATACCTGTCATTATGGTGTAATCTAAAGGATACATATTACGAGTGTATAGGTTTGCTTAAAATCAATCATTTCATTTATCAAACTGTTAATAAAATATAACAGCTAAATATCTAGCTAATGCTAGTATCAAAATACTGCTAAGAATAATCATTTCATTCAATAATGATAACAATAACATTCTTGCTTCAAAATACTTCAATTATATCAGTAACAAATATATTGCTACATATTCCCAATTTTTAATATAAAAGCTAAGCATCTTGTAAAATCATATTTGTAAGCTGATAGTCATTTAAAAGACTATTTGTAAAGAAACATCATTTATTAAATCATAGGAAACATTTTAATATCATTACATACATAAATATTTATGTACTTAGCTTCAAAACCAATTTTATATACATATAACCAGTCACCAGGCTTGCTGAAGCAAAACTACCTATTCGGCTCTGACCTAGGCTCTATAGCTGAAGGTAAGGTTGCTCCTAACATCCAGAAGTAGATGTATAAAAACACAAGCTAAATATCTAAATTCTACTCAATTTAATCAATCTATAGCTAAAAGATATGGTATAGGACCCGAAAAATGGTTCAAAACTGCTTAAATTAGGGTTTTAGGGCTTGGGAGGCTGACTGAGGCACCGCCTCAACACTGAGGCACCTCTTCAGTAATGAAGCACCTCCTAAGCACTGAGGCATCACCTCTGCACCTTGAAATAGCAAAAATTTGCTTTGTTTTGGCTAAAAACACTAAAAATCAATCCCAATCAATCCAAACACTATTCTAAATATAATAGGGGTCTGTTTTGGCATAAACAAAGCTTTTAACTCCATAAAACAATCAAAACATCAAATTCTATTCAAATTCAAAAACTTAAAATCAAAATAGTTTTACTTACTAAAAACTCTTGTATATATTCTTCAATTTGCTTCAAGAAGCTTGAATCACTGCTTCAAGTTGTTAAATGAAGATTTAAGGAGAAAAAATGAACGAAGATGGTGAAACGAAGAAAATGAAGGTGCAAGGAGAAGTTGATAATGGAAAAGAAGAAGAAAATAATGCTGAGTAATCTTTAATCTCTTTTTTAAAAAAATATCTATTTAGACCCTTATAATATTCGTTAGGCATAAATAAATCTTAAAAATGAATTTCTAATACAATCTAATCCATAAATCTATCTATAACCCAATTAATCTCTAGGATAGTATATTACAATTCTTCCTGTCTTAAGAAATTTCATCCTCGAAATTTGTATACCTATGAGGGAAATAAATGATGATATTAAATCTGCATATCTTCTTCTCTCTCCCATGTTGCTTCCTCCTTAGAATGATTACTCTATAAAACTTTAACTAATGGAATTACTTTATGCCTCAAGACTTTCTCTTCTCTAGCTAAGATTTTTATGGGCTCTTCTTTATAAGTCAAATCTTCCTCTAATTCAATCGGCTGCAACTTCAGTATATGGGAGGGATCACTTCTATACCTTCTTAATATGGATACATGTAAAACATTATGCACCTGAGATAACTTTAGAGGCAAAGCTAACTGATATACTACATGTCCAATTCTTTCAATCACTTCGTATGGTCTAATAAAATGAGGACTCAATTTTCCACGCTTCCCAAATCAAACTATTCCCTTTCATGGAGATATCTTTAGAAATACTTTATCACCTACATTAAACTTAATATCCTTTCTTTTCAAGTTAAAATAACTCTTCTACCTATCTTAAATTGCTTTTAACCTACTGCGGATTAATTCAATCCTATTTTTGGTTAACTGTATAATTTCTTATCCCACAAGTTTTCTTTCCCCAGTCTCATTCCAACATAATGGAGTTTTCCATTTCCTTCCATATAATGCTTCATATGGTGCCATGTTAAGGCTTGCATGGTGATTGTTGTTGTATGAAAATTCCATTAACGGCAAATGTTTATCTAAGCTTCCTTTGAATTCTATCACACATGCCCTCAACATATCCTTTAAAGTTTGAATAGTCTTTTTTGATTAACCATAAGTTTTTGGGTGAAAAGAAGTACTAAACTTCAGCTTTGTACCCATAGCTTGATGTAAACTAGGCCAAAATCTAGATGTAAACCTGGGATATCTATCTGACACAATAGAGACTAGTACACTATGAAGTCTTACGATCTCATTCATATACACTATGCCAACTTATCTAAGGAATAATAAACTTTAACTGGTAAAACGTGAGCTGATTAAGTGAGCCTATCCACTATAATCCATATTGCATCATGTCCTTACTACGTACGAGGCAATCCTATTACAAAATCCATGGTGATATGCTCCCATTTTCACTTTGGAATAGGAAGTAGTTGCAAAATACCTGATGGACATTGATATCAGCTTTCACTTATTGATAAACTAAACATTTTGCTACATAGTCTACTATATTTCTTTTTATACCCTGCCACCAATAGTATTAAGTGCTCGATACAACTTGGTACTATATAAATAGACTGAGTACGCAGAATAATATGCCTCCTCCATAATCTCTTACTTCAAATCTTGTACATTTGGAGCATAAATTCTTTCTCCAAACATTAAAATTCCATCCTCTCTAAGAGAACAATCAATTTGTGATCCACTTTTTACCTCTTCAATAATCTTTCATAAATGAGGATCTTAAGTTTGAGCTTTTTTAACTCACTTTACCAAAATGGGTCTAACTATGAGAGTTACCAACAATGTTTCTTGGTTATCTAACTTCTTATCCATATTCATAGCTTGAAGTTCCACAAACAAAGAAAATTGCACTAACTTCATATGAGATAAATTACTGTAGGATTTTTGACTAAGAGCATTTGCCACAACATTTGCCTTACCAGGATGATACTCTTTGGTATAGTCATAATCTTTTAATAACTCAATCCATCATCTTTGCCTCAAATTCAACTCCTTTTGGCTAAGGATGTATTTAAGAGATCAATGATCTATAAAAGTTTGACACATCTCTCCATACAGATAATGCCTCCAAGTCTTAAGAGGAAACACTACAACTGCTAATTCCAAGTCATAGATAGGATAGTTTAACTCATGTGGCCTCAGTTGTTTAGAAGCATACACTATAACCTTTCCATTTTGCATGAGAACACAACTAATCCTTTCTTGGAAGCATCACTATATATCACAAATTCACCATCACTAGTAGGAAGAGTTAATACTAGTGTAGAAGTTAAACACACCTTAAGTTCCTTAAAACTCCTTTGACATTCTTCTCTCCATACAAACTTCATATTTTTCTTAACAATTTTATTAATGGAGTTACTATAATAGAGAAATCTTGAACAAATCGATGATAGTAACCAATTAAACACTAGAAACTCCTCACTTCTGTGGTATTAGTTGGTTGTTTCCATTTAACTACCACCTTAACTTTCTTAGGGTCTACATAAATGCCTTCTACTAATATAACATACCCTAAGAAATCAATCTGATCCAACCAAAACTCACATTTGCTCAATTTAGAGAATAGTTGCTTACTTCTCAAAGTTTACAAAATTGTCCTAAAATGTTCTTTATATTCCTCTTTACTTCGAGAATATACCAATATGTCATCTATTAATATAATCACAATTCTATCCAGGTATTTCTGAAGCAATCTATTCATGAGATCCATAAAGGCAGCTAGTGCGTTGGTTAACCCAAACAGCATAATAAGAAACTTATAATGTCCATAATATGTCCTAGAAGTCGTCTTAGGTACATCCATCTCTTTGATTTTCTGTTGGTGATATTCAGACCTCAATTCAATCTTTGAGAAAACTTTAGCTCCTTGTAATTGATCAAAAAAATCATCAATACGAGGTAATGGATACTTATTCCATATCGTAACTTTGTTCAACTATTTGTAATTTATACATAGCCTCATGGAACCATCCTTTTTCTTAACAAACAACATAGGTGCTCCACATGGTGATACACTAGGTCTAATAAAGCCCTTATCTAATAACTCTTGTAACTGAATCTTTAATTCTTTTAACTCTGCTGGAGCCATTCTATAAAGTGCTTGAGAAATAGGAGCTATACCAGGGATCAGATTGATAGCAAATTTAACCACTCTATTTAGGGGTAAACCATAAAGATCTTCTAGAAAAATATATCTGAATTCACATACTATTAGAATATCTTCTAATTTTGGCCTTTCAGACTTAGTATCAACCACTTAAGCAATATATACTTTACAACCCTTCTTTAACATTTTCCTCGCAGTTATGGTGGATATCAAATAAGAGGGAAGAGTATGTCGGTCCCCTTGAAAAGAAAATTTTGTTTCCCAAAGGTGATTAAACTTTACCATCTTCTTAAAACAATCTATTATAGCATAATGGCGAGATAGCCAATCCATGCTTAAAAATGCATCTAAACCTTTAAGTTATAAAGGAACTAAATTTGCCAGGAGCTCATGCTTACCAATCTTAACTACACAATCCTTAAATACTTTCTCTGTAACATCTATGTCCTTGAAGGACAATTATGTGAAATTAATTAATAATTAATAATTTATATGATTATATTAAATTAATGTTGATTTGGAGTGAAATGTTATTATTTTGGGTGAATAATTAAATAAAAATACAAAATTGAATTAAAGAGTTTGGGAGGGATGAAATTGTAATGAAATAAGGATAAAAAAGAAAGAAAGAAAGAAATGGGATTAAAGAGAAATTTAGGAAGATATTGAGGAATTTTCTACAGGAATCTGTGTGGTGGAGGTATGGAAGAAGAAGAAAAAGAAGGAGAGAAGGAGAAAAGAAGAAAGGAAGCTCTCAAAACACAAGTGAAGAATTCAGAATTGTTGGCTAGAAAAATCTATGAGTGGCTCTAAATTTTAATGGGTTTCTATTTAAGTTTTTAAGTAAAAGCAATTTTGTATATAAATGTTAGATTTTGGAAGTTTCAACTAGATCTAGACTGATTTTGGTGGGTTTAAAGGGAGCTTGCTAGTATTTGATAGTGCTATGCTTGATATCATATCAATTGGTGAACTAAAATTAAGTTTTGGGCCGGAATCTACAAATTTTTAACTTCTGTACGTGTTCTAGACGTGATCAGGAACATGCCTGATCACTAATGAGGCATGCGCCTCATGAGCTTGTATAGAGGCTGGCGCCTTTAAGACAGAGGCGGCATCTCTGCACAGAGGTGGGTGCCTCTGTGGCTGAGATGTGTGCCTCTATGGCTGAGACAGACGCCTCCGTACCCTGGTTCGCAACTGTTTTGTTTAAAAATTTAAATTTTTAAATGTTAACTTAAACCAAACTTCGAAATAATGTACTAGAACATAAGATTAATTGAAAAACACTTTCAATCAATGAAATGACTAGAAATATGAATCTTATTACATTAATTGATAATCAAAGATTATGACTTGAGAAAGGGAAAGTCTCAAACATAGAGACTAAATTATTTATGGTAATAAACAAAGTTCAGAAGTTCTATGAATAATGGATAAAGGACATCAAATTGACATAGTTATACATTTACAAGAAATGCGAATAATATACAAGCTTTGTGTCGATCTCTACTTGAATAATTAAGGAATGAATATATATATATATATATATATATATATATATATATATATATATGTATATGGGATGAGTTAAGGAAGATGAGTTGGCCACTTGATTTATAACTATCTTTAGGACAGCGCAGGGATTCAGAGGTGCCTTTGGGGTGAATCTTTATGATTATATTATATGCATACATGATTATTGTAAATGATTTTATGATTCGGCCAGCATGGACCATGAATAAGATGGTTGAGGTATTGTGAGAGAGATAGTTTGTATATTGTTAACATTCTGGGAAGAATTTGGGAGTAATTACTTTAATGATAAAAGTTATATAATAATAATATAGAATAATATAATTGATGATAAAATACTAAATGTTCAAAGTTGCAATCCTTAACTCTTATGGAAATTGAAAGATTAAATATCCAAATGAAATAAAATTATTAAACAAGTCAACCTATGATTTTAATGTAATGATTTATTTGCATTGAGTTTAAATCTTGAGAAAGATAATTATAATCTTATTTATACTTTTATTTGCATGATTCATGAAAATATCTAAATTATTCTTCCGTGATGGAAGTCTTTTATTGAATGTTTTTATGAAAATAAGGTATGCTTCTTTGAAACATTATTTTGGTAATAGTGTGTATTATAAGTATTTAATGGCTTTTCAATTATTGCTATATTTTGGATAAAGTACATTTGGATTAAATGTTTTTCATTTAAAAATATAATAGTTGCTCGTTGGGTAATTTCCTTACGGAATTAATAACCACTATTTTTAAAATGTATTTCTCAGTTTAGTTAGAGTATAGTATAGCAGTATAGTTGTCTAGTGGGCTACTATAGTGTAAGCGGTCACCCCCATTGAGACATTAGTGTGATATATAGTCTGTCATGACACCAATACTGAGTTCGTTTTCCATGTGGTAGTTTTACCTATTGGAGCTGATGCACATATCTTATCCGTTTGAGAGGAGCACCTCAAGAGTGTCTGCACCATTTTTTGAGTCTACTATACCACCTCTTTAGATGTCCAGGTCACCCTCACTTGAGTGTGATGCAATCTTCCTGATGCATCTCTTTTTGGCTTTTTGCTTATAGCCATCTATACACCCTATAGTGCTCGATATGGAAGTTTATTTTTGAGCCAGTGGGCTAGATGTTTATGATGAGGGTTTTAGCCTGGATGTGTTGCTCCTACTACCTCCACTACCATCATTTACTAGACAGAGATCCGTGACACTTAAGAGATAGATGCTAGGGCAAATATAATGTATGGTTGTATTATTTGTTTTAGCATCTGGTACTCTTATTGTATATATATGATGTATATATTTTTGTACTAAGACGGATGGTTATGTATGTAAGTATTTATGCTAAACATGTTAATGTTAAATGGTGTTAATAGTGCATCTGAATATTGGTGTTTTTGTGATATTATCTTGCCATCTGAAATATTTAAAGATATAGATAAAAATAACATGACATTAAAATGGATGATGTTAAGAATATTAAGTTAGAATCTTTTGATAGCATTTTTAAGTTACTAAAAATTCATGGGGATTTCACTAGCCAAAGTGTTGTCATAATGAAATTTTAAATTCTATAGGTTTTTATATAGTATTGAAATTTAGCAAATGTTTTGGATTTAGAAATATTTAATTATTTATGCAGTGTATTAAGAGTTAATCAAGTCAGTATAAAATTAAGAGATCTTTGGACTTAAATGGATATTAGTGGATTAATGAGGGAGAAAGGTGTTATAATTAAATTGGTATCAGAGCTTAAGGTTATTAAGTTCTATAGACACTAAAATTAAGATGATAAGAAATATTGCATTAAATATGTATGAATATTAATGAAAATAAATTGTTGGAAAACGTTCTAGAGGTGATATTGTATTCTAGAAATGAGGATTCTAAATTTTTTATGGTTTTGATTTTTAGAAGATGGCAAGAACTAAAGGTGGAATAGTTGGTGGTCAGGGCAGAGGTCGTGGCATGAGTAGAGGTAGAGGCAAAAGACATGATGTTCAACCAGATAGAATAAGGCTAGTTGAGCTAGCGAATATTCTTGTTAGGAGTCAAACGTCTTTGAGAGAATCACCTCCATCGTCAGCTTCTGCTAGCAATGAGAGAGAGAATATACCGAATGTTCACACTGATAGTTTGCAAGGAAGTTCTATGTCAGTTGCATCATCATCAATCTTTGAGCGTGTTCCTCGAAGGGTGAGGAATATAAATCAAGCACCACCCTTAGAGATACCTATGAATGTGCTAAACCAGCCTGCAGCTCCGGTAGTATATATAAATGCTACCAATTTGGCTAGAATAATGGCAATGGTGATGGTTGAATGTGAGAGGCATAGAAAGCTTAGGGATATCATTGAACATGCAAAGAAGTACGGGGCTTATGAATTTCACGGTACCTTGGACCCAGGACAAGCACATAAGTGGGTCAAAAGGGAGGAAAAGGCCTTTAATACCTTACAACTCAGTGAGGTCGAGAAGGTAAATAATATGTATGGCCTTATGTTTGAGAAGGCGGATGATTGGCTAATAAGAATCAGGAATCTTTGTGGGGAAGCTTTCACCTGTCAGCATTTTAAAGAAGAGTTTAGTAGAGAGCACTTAACTGAGGCTTTTTAGAAGTAGAGGAAGGCTGCATTTCTGAATCTTTATGGGGAAGCTTTCACCTAGCAGCATTTTAAAGAAGAGTTTAGTAGAGAGTACTTAACTGAGACTTTCCAGAAGTAGAGGAATGCTGAATTTGTGAATCTGGTACAAGGATTGATGTCCGTCAGGAAATATACGGATAAATTTAACAATTTGTATCAATATACAAAGAACATCTATCCCACGGAGGAAGCTAAAAGTGAAATGTTTCAAGATGGGTTGCATGTATCCCTGAGAGGGTAGTTAAATCTTTATGCCAGTATAACGTTTTGAGGCTAGGTAGAGAAGGCAATAGAGTAAGAAAGGCTTGATAAAAAGTTGGAATCTGCAAATAAGGCAAGACCTCATCATCAAGAAGGATCTTCAAGGCGGCCTTGGAGGGGTAACAATAATCGGAAGATAAGATTTCACCCTTATTCTTGAGGCAATACACGATCAGGAGGAAATTTCTATCCACAAGGAAGTCAGATGTCTATGAAACAACCAATGCCTTCATTTCAATTTAATATTTTTGGGAATGCTCCAAGAGGAGAAGTGAGTTTGCCTTGGTGTAAATTATGCAAAAAAAATCATGTGGGCAGTTGTAGTAGGAGCAATATGCATTGCTTTAAGTGCAATGAAGTGGGACACTATGCTCATGAATGCACTAAGGGTATGTTTGGGGAACCCTCAGTGCAAGGGTTGAATGCTCCTAAATCAAGGAGAGTAGGGAGACCTCCCATTGCTGCAAGAACTACCGACACTAGAAGTGAAGCTAGCAAGGCTCCATAAGTGCATGAGAGAACCTCAGGACCCACCAATGCAGAAGATAATATTCAATAAGAAATAATCTATACAGTAACTGAGAAGGAAGCTGAGAATGCACCGGATGTAATTAAGGATATGGCTTTTATTTGCAATAAGTTAGCTTGTGTGTTAATTGATCCGGGTGAAACTTTCTCATTTATATCCTCTATATTTGTTCTGCATAATAAGTTAGCATTGTTTGATAGAGACAAACCTGTGTTGGTTAGCATGCCTATAGGAGTTAGTGTCATTTGTGATAAAGTTATTAAAAATGTTGCTTTGAGAATAGGAAAAGATATGTTAAAATGGGATTTTATGCCCTGACCCCTAAATGATTTTGATGCAATTTTGGGGATAGAGGGATTAAGTCATAATAAATCCAATGTGGACTGTTTTAAGAGGAAAGTAATGTTTGAAAAGGAGAATAGTAGAAAAGTATGCTTTATGGGAGAAAATAGGAAGGTTCCAACTAAGATAGTTTCAACTATGATAGCTATGAAGTATCTCAAGAAGGGATATGATGCCTATTTGGCTTTTGTGGTGGATAAAAATAAGGAAGAAAAAGAATTGAAGGAAGTACCAATAGTGAATGAATTCAGGGATGTGTTTCCTGAGGAATTATCAGGTTTGCCTCCTGAACAAGAGATTGAATTTGAGATTGAGTTATTACTAGGTACGACACCTATATCTCAAGCTCCATATGGGATGGCCCCAGTGGAATTAAAGGAATTAAAAGTTTAGTTGTAAGAGTTATTGGATAAAGGTTTCATTAGGCCAAGTTTTTCTCTATGGGGAGCACCTGAGTTGTTTGTTAAAAAGAAGGACGGGTTTATGAGATTGTGTATAGACTACAGGCAATTGAATAAGGTCACTGTTAGAAATAAGTATCCATTACCAAGAATTGTGGATATGTTTGATCAACTTTAGGGAGCCATAGTATTTTCTAAGATTGATTTGAGATCAGGATATCATCAATTGAGGATTAAAGAGTCTGATGTTCTGAAGATTGCTTTTTAGACAAGATATGGACATTATGAATTTTCAGTAACGCCATTTGGACTGACGAATGCACCTGTGGCATTTATGGATTTGATGAATATCATTTTTCAACCTTATTTGGATAGGTTTGTGATAGTATTCATTAATGATATTTTGCTGTATTCCAAGTCTATGTTAGAGTATGAGGAGCATCTAAGGATTGTGTTGGGTATTTTGAGAGATAAACAACTTTATGCCAAATTTAGCAAGTGCAAATTTTGGTTGGATAAAGTGGTTTTCTTGGGCCATGTAATCTCTACAGAAGGAGTATATATAGATCTAAATAATGTTGCAGCTATAGTGAATTAGGAACCACCGACAAATGTGACAAAAGTTAGAAGTTTCTTGGGGGTGATAGGAGATTTGTTCGAGACTTCTCAATAATTACGTCACCTTTGACTAAATTATTGAGAAAAAATGTGAGGTTTAATTAGACCCCTGAATGTTAGTAGAGTTTTGAGATTTTGAAAGAGAAGTTGACTACCCCTCCTGTTTTGACTCTCCCTATAGAAGGTGGTAGGTTTGTGGTGTATAGTGATGCTTCGAGACAAGGTTTGGGTTATGTATTGATGCAAAAAGGCAAGGTAGTTACTTATGCATCCAAACAATTGAGACCTGATGACCAAAACTATCCCATACATGACTTGGAGTTGGCAACTATGATTTTCACCTTAAAGATATAGAGACATTATCTTTATAGGTAAACGTGCCAAATATTCACTAATCATAAAAGTCTCAAGTATATCCTTAGTCAGAAGGATTTGAATTTGAGATAATGGAGATGGGTGGAGTTGTTAAAGGATTATGATTGTAAAATTGAGTACCACCCGGGTAAAGCCAATGTAGTGGCAGATGCTCTTAGTAAAACATCGACTGGGAATCTACATTATATTCATGCTATTAGAATGCCCATGATGATTGAACTCAGGAAACTGAATGTTGAGTATGGTTTGGATACATCGATAATGTTTTAGCCAATTTGAAGGTTCGACTAGTCTTGATGGAGAGGATTTCTCAGGCCCAAAGGGTTGACGATGAAGCGTTGAGATGGATTGAAGATATAAAGAGTGGAAAGAATAAAGATCTAAGTTATAATGAGCAGGGAGTGAGAAGAATGGGAAAGAGAATTTATGTATCGAATTGGGAAGAATTGAGAAGAGAAATATTGGAAGAAGCGCACTGTTCTGTGTATATGATGAATTCAGGGAGTACCAAGATGTATCAAAATTTAAAACATAATTATTGGTGGAAAGGAATGAAGAAGGACATCACTAAATATATTTCCAAATGCTTGACTTATCAACATGTCAAAACTGAACATAGACATCCACCTGGTTTGTTACAATCTTTGTCTATACCAGAATGGAAGTGGGAATAAATAACCATGGATTTCGTGGTAGGACTACCAAGACCACAACAAGAAAATGATGCAGTGTTGATGATTGTAGATAGGTTGATGAAGTCTATTCATTTCCTACCAATTAAGATAACTTATAGTTTGAATAAGTTGGCAAAGTTGTATATTAAGGAAATAATAAGGTTGCATGGAAAGCCAGTTTCTATTATGTCTAATTGTGATTCGAGTTTTACTTCAAAATTATGGCCCAGTTTATAGGAAGCACTAGGTACTAGACTGAGGTTTAGTACTGCATTCGACCCTCCGACTGATAGGAAATTTGAAAGAACCATTCAAGTGCTAGAAGATATGTTGAGGGCTAATGCTTTAGATTTTGGTGGGAACTGGGATAAACAAGTGCCATTAATCGAGTTTGCATATAATAATAGCTATCAAAGTAGCTTGGATTTGGCACCATTTGAGGCTTTGTATGGTAGGAGATGTAGGACCCTTATTTGTTGGGATGAAGTAGGAGAGAGGAAATTACCAGATCTTGAATTTGTTCTAATTGCAGATAATATCCAGATAGTTAAAGGCAATCTTAAGGCAGCTCAGGATAGGCAAATGAGTTATGTAAATCTTAAGAGGATTGATATTGAATTTGAATTGGGAGACCAAGTATTCTTGAAAATATCTCCATAGAAAGGGGTAGTAAGATTTGGTAAATGAGGAAAGTTGAGTTCCAAGTTCACATGACTGTATGAGATTATTGAACGAATTGAACCAGTGACCTATCATTTAACCTTACCCCCAACTCTTGAAGAAGTGCATAATATGTTTTATGTATCTATGTTAAGGAGATATAGAAGTAATCCCACTTATATTTTGAAAGTACAACCTATGGAATTAAAGGAGAATTTAAGTATTGAAGAAGCACCTGTAACAATTTTGGCTATAGAACAAAAAGTTTTGAGGAATAAAGTTATTCCCTTAGTCAAAGTGCTATGGAAGAACCACTCTCACGAAGAAGCTATATGGAAGTGAGAAGAGGACATTAGACATAGATACCTTGGACTTTTGTAATTAATCTATGTTTGTAGAAATTTCAAGGAAGAAATTTCTTTTAGGAGGAAAGAATTGTGACATCCATGTCCTTGAAAGATAATTATGTGAAATTAAATGATAATTAAGAATTTATTTGATTATATTAAATTAATATTGATTTGGAATGAATTGTTATTATTTTGGGTGAATAATTAAATAAAAATATAAAATGGAATTACAGAGTTAGGAGGGATGAAATTGTAATGAAATAATGATGAAAATGAAAGAAAGAAAGAAATGGGATCAAAGAGAAATTTGGGAAGATATTATGGAATTTGCTATAGGAATATGTATGGTGGAGGTTTGGAGGAAGAAGAAAAAGGGGAAGAAGAAGAAGAAGAAGAAGAAGAAGGAGAGAATGAGAAAAGAAGAAAGGAAGCTCTCTGAACACAAGTGAAGAATTTAGAATTGTTGGCTGGAGAAATTTATGAGTGGCTCTAAATTTTAATGGGTTTCTATTTAAGTTTTTGATTAAAAGCAATTTTGTATATAAATGTTAGATTTTGGTAGTTTCAACCGGATCTAGACTGATTTTGGTGGGTTTTAGGGGAGCTTGATAGTATTTGATAGTACTATGCTTGATATCAGATCAATTGGTGAATTAAAATTGAGTTTTGGGCCGGAATCTACAAATTTTGGACTTAGGTGCATGTTCCAGAGGTGATTAGGAGAACACCTGATTGAACAGGCACACGCCTAATCACTAATAAGGCATGCTCCTTATCAAGCTTGTGTAGAGGCTGGTGCCTCTGTGGCTGAGACGGACATCTCTGTACCCTGGTTCATGACTGTTTTGTTTAAAAATTCAAATTTTTGAATGTTAACTTAAATCAAACATTGAAATAATGTACTAGAACATAAGATTGATTGAAAAACACTTTCAATTAATGAAATGACTAGAAATTTGAAACTTATTACATTAATTGATAATTAAAGATTATGACTTGAGAAATGGCAAGTCTCAGACACTGAGACTAAATTATTTACGGTAATAAACAAAATTCAGAAGTTCTATGAATGATGGATAAAGAACATCAAATTGATAGAGTTATACTTTTACAACAAATGCGAATAATATACAAGCTTTATGTCGATCTATACTTGAATAATTAAGGAATGAATATATATGTATGTATATATATATATATATATAGGATGAGTTGGCCACTCGATTTATAACTGCCTTTGGGATAGTGTAGGGATTTAGAGGTGCCTTTGGGGCAAATCCTTGTGGTTATACTATATGTGTACATGATTATTATAAATGATTTTATGATTCAACCAGCATGGGCCATGAATAAGATGGTTGAGGTGTTGTGAGAGAGATAGTTTGTATATTGTTAACATTTTGGGAAGAATTGGGGAGTAATTACTTTAATGATAAAAGTTGTATAATAACAATACAAAATGATATAATTGATAATAAAATACTAACTGTTCAAAATTGTAATCCTTAACTCTTATGGCCATTGAAAGAATAAAAATCCAAATGAAATAAAATTATTAAACAAGTCAACCTATGATTTTGATGCTAGTAATTATTCAGTTATAGGAATATCCACATTATTTAACTTGAAGGCTTAAGACCTCAAATGTATTAAAATTGTTGATAGTTGCATTTCCATTAAGTTAAGGATTTAATGTAATGATTTGTTTGCATTGAGTTTAAATATTGAGAAAGATAATTATAACCCTATTTATACTTTTATTTGCATGATTTATGACAATATCTAAATTATTCTTCCGTGATAAAAGTCTTTTTTATTGAATGTTTTTGTGGAAATAACGTATACTTCTTTGAAACATTATTTTAGTAATAGCGTATATTATAAGTATTTAATGGCTTTCCAATTATTGTTGTATTTTGGATAAAGTATGTTTGGATTAAATGTTTTTCATTTAAAGATATACTAGTTGCTCACTAGGTAATTTCCTTACGGAATTAGTCACCACTATTTTCAAAATGTATTTCTCAGCTTAGTTATAGTATAGCAGTATGGCTGTCCAGTGGGCTACTATAGTGTAAGCGGTCACCCCCATTGAGACATTAGTGCGATATATAGTCTGTCACAACACCGATGCCGAGTTAGTTTTCCGGGTGGTAGTTTTACCTATAGGAGCTGATGCACGTATCTTATTCATTTGAGAGGAGCACCTCGATAGTGTCCGCACTATTTTTTGAGTCTACTATGCCACCTCTTTAGATGTCTAGGTCACCCTCACTTGGGTGTTATGTAGTCTTTCTGATGTATCTCTTTTTGGCTTTTTGCTTATGGCCATCTATACACCCTCCAGTGCTCGATATGGGAGTTTATTTTTGAGCCAATGGGCTAGATGTTTATGATGAGGGTTTTGGCCAGGATGTGTTGCTCCTACTACCTCCACCACTATCATTTACTAGACAGAGATCTGTGACACTTGAGAGAGAGATGCTAAGGCAAATATTATGTATGGTTGTATTATTTATTTTAGCATCTGGTACTCTTATTGTATATATTAGGATGTATATATTTTTGTACTAAGTTGGATGGTTATATATATGAGAATTTATACTAAATATGTTAATGTTAAATGGTTTTGATGGTGCATCTGAATATTGGTGTTTTTGTGATATTATCTTGCCATCTGAAATATTTGAAGATATAAATAAAAATAATATGACAATATATGATGTTAAGAATATTAAGTTAGAATCTTTTGATAGCATTTTTAAGTTACTAAAAATTCAAAGGGATTTCACTAGCCAAAGTGTTGTCATAATGAAATTTTAAATTCTTCAGGTTTTTACATAGTATTGAAATTTAACAAATGTTTTAGATTTAGATATATTTAATTATATATGCAGTGTATTAAGAGTTAATCAAGTCAGTATAAAATTAAGAGAAATTTGGGCTTAAATGGATATTAGTTGATTAATGAGGGAGAATGGTGTTACATTCTCACAAGTCTTAGAGTTTCCCAAAGGATTACTAACAATCATCATAGCGTGTAAGGGACTAGGCTTAGAATTAACATGCAAAGCAAAAGAGTCATAAAAGAATGTGTAGCTCCTGAGTCAAATAACACATAAGCATCTCGGTCAAGGTTAGTTAACATACCTGTAATAACTTCTGGAGATGCCACTGCTTCATTTTGCGTCATCGTAAAAACTCTAGCCTGATTCAAAGGTCGATTTAGTTGGGCACTCTATCCTCAACTATACTACCTCTACCTCTACTAACACTAGGGCTAGAATCAGTGGTAATTTGTCTACTTGGTGGAACATTCCTACAACCACTTCGATTCCTAGGAACTGTAGCCCCTCGTCTTGAACCACTAGATTCTACTAGTAAAGGACAATCTCTTTTTATATGGCCAATATCTCTATACTTATAGTAACCCATTGACCTTTTCTTATATTCTCCTTCATGAAACTTGCCACAATTTGGGCATTGAGGGTATATAAGTCTTCTCTAGTTATTTTGTGGAACACCTCTCTAAGCTTGCCTTTAGACATTGGAAGAACTACTAACTCACTGCCTCACAGAACTCTGATTCATCTAAGGCTATTTTTTTATTGCCATAACTCATATGTGAACCTCGACCACTGCCACTATAACCTGGTCGAGGTGGTAAAGTACTAATTCCTCTATTACCTGGTTTATCTCTAAAACTCTGAGAAGAACTAGGAATAAATATTTTATTCTTCTACTCTTGCACTTTCTCTTCTTTCCTTGCCTTTTCAAATACAAATTTCTTCTGGACTAATTCTCAAAAGTTATTCCCTTCGTACTATGCTATTCCAGTTTCCATAAAAGCTTTCAATCCACTCCTGAACCTATCACACTTAATTTCTTTCGAAGGCATAATCTCAAACACTAAGCGATATATATCCTCAAATCAATTTGCATGTCCCTTGACTGATATATTACCTTGAGTTAAACTAAAGAAAGCCTTATGCTTGCTTTTTTTATAATTGCCTGTCAAATATTCTTAATGGAATTCTGTGAGAAACACATTCTATGCAAACCTCTCACCATATAAATGGTGAACTTTGGATAGCCAGTCATTCGCTAAGCCCTTCACAAATCCGTGTACATTCTGGATGTTCTTAATCTCTATCAATCTTAAGATCAGATAAGCTTTCTCCAACTTTGACGTAGCGGAAGGTAATTTAACACAAATAAATATCAATGACTGTTGAATCGCGCACAATTTCCAGTCTATGATCTTCTAAAACCTGTTGAATCCTACGATTACCAGGAATTAGGCATCAAAATCGTTGATTCCAAGGAATGCCGATGTTGGAAAAATTTGAAATTTAATTATTAAATCATCCAAAAAACTACTAACAACATTCAAACAAACCCTATAAATAATGTCCTCAAAACCCTAATTAAAAAATAAAAGAAAAGCCCAACAAAAAGGCCCAAAAATAAAAACAAAAAAAGAACATAAAGTTCAGATGCAAAAACGAAGGCCTAAACGATGGATTTTGGAGG
>CATIWO010408550.1:0-15832 GCA_949673435.1 Macaranga tanarius
ATATCTAATGTCATGTTCGATCCACTCAATAACATGAGTATCCACATGTCTATTCTGATATCTCATATCAAGTAGTATGAGACTCACTACCTCCCACTATTAGTATCTCATACTAATCAAGGAAAATAGACAGAGGTGATAGTTAAATTAACATTAACCAAATATTAATTTATTGACTATGAACAATTTTATAGCATATGTACTAAATAAATGTGTCACTCATATTATCAACTCTTGATAATACATTTATTTAACATAATGCTAATGGAGTAATATTCAAATAAACAAACATTTTATTTAAATGAACATTTTATTGCTATTTAGGATAATATACAATGTCATAATACAAGATTGCCTCTAGGGCATACTACCTATACTAACAGATGGATTTACTAGAAAGATCATAACTCTTGTGATATATTTAGGTTCACTCAATTTTTGAACTAGGGAAGAAGAAGAGACTCTCTATTCTTTTTCCTCTTGTTTGGTTAGAGTAACCAAGATCTCTCTCTCAATTTTGGCTGAAAATTTCAGCAAGCAAAGAGTGGTTTCAATTTTCTTTTCTTGTCAATTTAATAAGCCTTTAGTGTCTTCTTTGTCAAGTCTAGCAACTATTGCTAGTCCTTATTCCAAGTCTTCATTCCAAGTCAATGGAAGACTTGAAATTCTACCACTTTGACAAAAGAAGCCACTAACCTTTGAATTGGCTTATTTGGTTGTATGGATATGCCTATCCCTATTCCAATTCCATTAACACTTAATGGGCTTGAGCTTGGGCTTGGGCTTGGGATATAGGCTTCTCTACATTTAGAGATGGCCCAATCCAATCCAAAATAATTAATGGGCTAGATTAAACTCTTTAATCAAAACTTAATCCATATAAATAACAAGTGGACTAGTTCAAACTCTTTAAACTAAGTCCAATGCCTATGGTCCATCACATAGACCAAGTCCATCATCCATAACACACATGGTCCATCTTATGGCCCATGTCTATATGTATTTGGAAGGCTAATATTAATCTAATCTTTAACTTAATATCTCATATTAAATTAAGGCTAAATTAATATTTGCTTAAATGTAATAAAGTTCCAATCTTTGAATTTGGATTTCGGGATATGCTAGATCCCCGCATATATACAAATCCAATTCAATTAATTTAATTAATTAATTAAACTCTTTAATTAATAATCAAATTAATGTTAATCATCACAAGTGCAACCCTTATGTGTGTGACTTACTAGGTTCAAGTCTAAATAGTAATGGGAAATGATATCAATACTTAATATCATGGAAACACCTTTCCATACTGAATGTGAAAATTCCAATGTATTACATTTAGTTCCCATAAGTCGTGAGTGACCCCCAGCATAGATATCACGACTACCCAATTAGAAATGAATGTTATATGTAGATTCACATGAACCAAAGAATATAATTACCGTACACTAAATGTTCCTTCATTACAAGATCCCGATATTGGCTAGAGTCAAAGTTTAGTCAAACTCTAATTGCCTCTATCATATGACCTTATCTTAAGTTCAATTTTTTTATAAAACATGACTACTACTAAAAACTCTTTTCTAGCACCGAAACTCTTTTCGGGTAAGTCGAGTTTGACTTGGCCAGATGTTTATTCATCAAAAATAACTTAGATAGCATAGGATTTTATCCCTGTTCACTCCAGGTAATGAATTCCATTTTAGCCGATCACTCATCCCTACACATAACCAATTAGAGCCACCACACGCCATATACCTATACATGGCTAGTATAGGTATGTAAGTGGTAACAAACTCTAACCAACCATATATGGATGACCGTGTTGCCTCAGGTCAAAGGACCATGTGCACAATTATGTCCAAGATTGTGATTGTTGACTAAAGTAAATTCCCAAGCAATCATAAATCTTATGTCACTGTTCGATCCACTTATCATATGAGTATCCACATGTCTATTCTGATAACTCATATCAAGTAGCATAAGACTCACTACCTCCCACTATCAGTATCACATACCGATCAAGGAAAATAGACAGAGGTGATAGTCTAGGGATTAATACTATCTTTATATTAATCTACTAACTGTGAACATTTATAGTATATGTACTAAATAAGTTTATCACTCATATTATCAACTCTTGATAATAAACTCATTTAACATAATACTAAAGGTAAATATTCAAATAAACAAAAACTTTATCTAAAAAGAATATTTTATTGCCAAAGGAATTAATATACAATGTTTACATACAAAATGGCCCTAGGGCACATCTATACTAACAATAGTTTGGAAAGAAGGTAAAGAATACTGATCTAACATTCAAAGAGGTTTCAATAATACCAATAACAACATGATAGTATTATTTATATCTGGAATCAAGATGGGCTATTTTGGTAAAGATGGGGAGTCCTTATCTTTCATGATAGGTAAAACCCAATCTGATAGCATCAAAATGAATATGTGTGTATCCCTAACGTAGCTAGATCCTTAAAAACTCATGAGGAATTTCTAAGGTTACAAATTGCTCTACTTATGAAGCTAAGATTGGATGTTGGTCAAAGCTAGAAGACTGAACAAATTATTTAATAGATGAAATGGGTTTCTTTACAAGGGCTTTAGAAGACTGTTTCCAAGAAGGCTGAAATTTTGAAAAGGCATCATAAGGGTTCAATAGAGGAGCTTTGGATTCCTCTATTTTTCTTTCTTCTAGAAGATAAGTAAATTCATATAGATAATTAGTTTTATTTACTGTAGATTGCTTAATAGAAGGAGAAATGGTTAAAGAGGTTGTTTTAGTAGAAATAGAGGGGATGGAGCTAGAACTGGCTTCAAACATAATTGATTATATCTTCCTCTTTTGGCATTTCTCAAACCCTATAATAATTATATCCTCTTTTTAATCAACAAGGCAAAGGGGCCTTTATATATTTTAATTAGTCTTTAATCTAATATAAATATTATTATAGTTTAATTTGTTTATTTTTCAAAAATAATTATGTATTAACTTTTTATTAAGTAATTATAATCTATCAAATAAAATTTTTTAATTTTATAAATTAGTGATGATAATATCTAAATTTTATGTCTCATGATAGTTTAGAAAAAAAAAGTGAAATCATAATAAATAAAAGAAAAGTAGAAGAAAATGGTGTGGAGGTTAATTGGCCACTATAGACTATAGTCATCAAAGTTATTAGAGTAATTAAATTATTATCCTAAACTATTTTATTTTTTATGCATGGCATTTGTAGTTGTATATATGAACATGAAAGTATAAAACTGAGATTATGAGATTTTTATTTTGCTTAATCCTCTTGTGATGTTAGAATGAGATTAATTAATTTATACTTTTTAATAGTTTCACCATATTGTTTTTTTTTCGCTCAATTTCATAAAATATAGTTGCCACATTTGCTCGGAATGTACAACCATATAATTACAATTATTCTACATCAAATTGGCTAAAACTGTTAAAAATTTTTAAAAAAATAATATAATAAACATTGTAGAATTTTTTGTATAAAGTAGGGAAGATGAACAATAAGGTGATGCCCTGATACCAAAATTTTTAAATTTAGAATTTTACTAGAGAAGAATTATACCCTAAATAGCTATTTTATATCATCATCATTAAATACATTAATTATATTCTACTATGTTATAAAAAATTATTTGAAAAATTAATTATTTTTATTTAAACGTAATAAAAAAATACATATGTAACCAATAACCATTAGGATCAATGATAGGGGTTTCTTATTTAAATGATATCGTACATAGAGTCCAATGAACTATAGATACCATTAGTTCAAACCAAAAAAACATATATTACTAAATTTTTTTTTATAGAAGAGTGTTGTTTTAATTAGATTTACTAAATTAAAAACATTTATTCACTTTATAATCTATCCTAATAGAAATATTTAAGGTATATTACATCTGCAGCTACATGTACTTGTATGATTTTGTCATTCTGCTCTATGTACTTCCAGTTTTGTCAAATTAACACATCAATTTATCTATAACCTAATATCCTATTATATAAATACATGTTTGCACTATTAGCAAGACACATGAGATGACACGTTAGCATATACATAGTGGTAAAGTGGCAACTTTATGCAAGTATAGGTGTTTATATAATAGGCTATAGACAAATTAATGTGTTAATTTAGTAAAATTAAAAATATATAGGTAAAATGATAAATTCATACAATATAGATGGATGCAGATGTATTATGTCTATTTAAAATAATAAAATTATAAAAATTTCAAGAGTAGTTAAAATGGTTAAAATTTTTTACTTTTTATCCATATAAATTTAATTTTTGTAATATTATTTAGATATTATTGTTTTAAATGTATTTGATGTTGAATGTCACGAGTGCTAAATTTTTCCTCAATGCATCATAAAAAAAGAAAAAGGTAATTATAATGTAATGTGATTATAATATAATGCGATTTATTTTGTATGCATACAACAATAACAATAACAATAACAACAACAACAACAACAACAATAATAATAATAATAATAATAATAATAAATTTGCAATAATATAAAAGATTTTTTCCATTAAGCTTAAAAAAAGTTAAAAATATATATATATTACATCCATAATATCCTTTACTTGCATGATTTTGTCATTTTACCTTCTATACTTTCAGTTTTATCAAATTAACATTTAAATTTATCTATAATTTATTATATATGCAAATTTATACTGTTGGCAAAATATGTGCAATGACACGTCGGCATACAATTAGTGGTAAAGTAGTTAATTTGTGTATAGGGTAAAGTAATAAATTTATGCAAGTATGGGATAAAGTGACAAATTCATGCAAGTACATGAGTCTATATAATAAGCCATAGACAAATTGAAGTATTAATTTGACAAAATTGAAAATATAGGGGGTAAACTAACAAATTCATGCACAAGAATGTATTTTGCCAAAGAAATGAAGCTATTAGATAGTTAGCTTTTATATAATAGATGATACAACATATAACTACAGGTTAAATGCAATGGTGGTCATCAATTTCACACTTATTGCAGTTTGGGTACTAAATTTTTTTTTTTTTTATAACCTAAATTTGATTATGTTTCAAAGAGAGTACTGTTAGAAATTTTTAGTCATCTAAATTTCTCTTCAAAACCATTTTCATCCCTCAATCTTTTTATCTTTTTACTTTAGTCTAAAAATTACAAAACTTTTACAAGTTTACCTTCTTCTAAACTTTGATACCACTCAGAATGAGCCTGCTCTTACTAGACAAAATCAAAATGATTTCTAAAATTTTCTTTATTTTTTATAAATATATATATAATATGAACTTATTTGAAAAAAACTTTAATTCTGGATTAAAATAATAATTTATTCAAGTGTTAAAATTTTTTTAAGTGACCATTGTGAAACTAATTAGAAGTTTGGTATCTAAAAAGATACAAATTAAAATTTGATAACCCAATTGAAATAAAGTTAAAGTTTGGTGCCCTCCTTGCATTTGATGCATATAACTACCTTTAGATTTCCCGCTTCGCAATTATTCGATCACTTCAAAAAGACCTTCAATTAGCTAATTTAATGAGTAATGTGTGTGCATATGTGTCTTTTTGAAAAGTAATTATTACTATTAATTATTTAATTATTTAATTGAATTGCAATAGATTAAGAGGATTAAATTGAAGAAATGGTGTGTTTTATTTTGATGTAATTATACTACTTCTTCTTCTTAGATGGGTTCAATTAAATATAATAGAGGAGAGTTGTTATTAGAAAGAAGAGGCATAATGGGAGCTGCTTTTAATTCTTTAAACGCCACCCAAAATGATCATTCTTCTTTGCCTTCTCATGGTGTTGCTCAGCAAAGGAAGCTGGGTCATGTTAGTAAACTAAGTTCCTTGATTTGGATTTTGTTTTTGCTTTTTGCTCTTTTCTTGATTTCTCTTTCCATTTTTTGCCTCAATTTTCATCTTCCTGGTTAGTCACTCACTCATCTTCCTACTTAATTATAGCTTCTTTTTAATTTCTTTTGGCAAATAGAATATATATTATCAGTTGATTATAATGTTGACTTTTTTGTCTTTTTTTTATAGGTAATTTTGAAAGTTTGGAGAAATTTAATAATGTTGTTAATAATATTAAGGAAAATACTCAAATTAGTAGTCTTTCTCCTTCAAATGAAGTAAAGCAAGAACTTTCTGGATTTAATTATGCTTGAAATTCACCAAAACCCAAGCACCATAAACAGTGTAAGAGGATTTGCCTTGTTTTCCTTTAATTTCTTTGTGTTTTGATTTTTTTCCTAAATATTATAATTAGTGTTAAAATATCTTAACCCTATGTTCTTGGATTTTGAGTTCTACTTATGATGTTTGATATTATAATTAAATCTCTGTTGATATTACATTTTGCATTATGGGGATGTAGAGGTGTTAGTCAAGTGGCCTATTTATCTAAAATTTTATGGTACCAAAGAAAAGTTATATTGATTTAAGGGAAAAGTACAAAATTCTACCCTGTGGTTAAAGCTTTGACAAAACTAGTCCTATAATATTTTTCATGACATTTAACTACCTTTTGATAAAGTCCGTTAGTAAATAATGTCCAAACTCTATAACGCTGTTTATTCTAATAACATGACTTCCAACGTGGCTTTTACCAAGAGCTGATGTGTTAAAAAATAAATAAATAAAGGAACTATGGGACAACATGTGTAACACCTAACTCTGCCAAAACCCTTATTAGAAGGTCGCACACTTGACCTTCCTAACTTGAGTACTGGTGTGGTCAAGTATTACTTCTTTCTTGTCTATTAACTAGTTAACTCTTATAACTTTGACATATAAATATAATATACTCCACTAATACATGTTGCAAGATAACTATTCCAAAATTGTCCTTCTCTATTATATATAAATTTCACAATTTGGTTAAACTTGTAACATACTATTACTAAATATTCTAACTAAACAATACTTTTGAGTTTCTTAACTGTCTCTGCTTCACCTATTATACATCTAGCTATCTTCCAGACAGCTACTCAACTCTGAAAAATTTAATAAAAAGGAGTGGTGAGTATTTATGAGAGAAATACTCAGTGATTGAACATATTATCAAGACGAAATAATTTAATAAATCTCGATAACTCAATATAAGAAAACTCAAGCGCACAACTTGGAATGAGATAATAGATAATGATACTATTATAATTTTAAATAATAAATATAATGTTTATTTTAGTTGTATTTAATTTAATAAAATTTATTTACAACTTAAGGGCACTATCTCACAGTCACCCGTCGAGATTTTCTTTGCTTTACATAATATAATAGAGGCTCAAATATTAATTTTAATAAAACAACTCACCACAAGATAATCTCATAGCTTCACAATATAGTTCATCATAATAGTATTGTCAAAGTAAACTATACACGTATAATAGTGACTTCGGATATAGTGTAGACTAACACTTCTCCGAAAATAATATAAATAAGTCAGTATGCATACGACGACTTGGGTGTGATCAGCATTAAAGCCAATAATAACTCGAATGCCAAATCCTAATTAATCTATATATGTGGCCCCAGACAACAACTATACATATACCTCGGATATGGTCTTACATCTACAAGGTAGAATGTATACCCGACCCCAGACAACGGCTATACACACTTGCCAAACTTACATCTATCAGGTAAAATATGCACCCGGCCCCTGATATCCGCTATACATACTTACCAAACTTACATTTATAAGGTAAAATGTGCACCCAGCCCCTAGCATCGACTATACACGCTTACCAAAATTACATCTATAAGGTAAAATGTGTACCCAGCCCCTGGTATCGGCTATACATACTTACCAAACGTACATCTATAAGGTAAAATGTGCATCTGGCCCCTGATATTGGCTATACATACTTACCAAACTTCACCATGCTTTAGACATGGACTTACTATCACTTAATGTCATATGTGCAGATGCTCATTGCTATATCATTTTTCAAAAGTTCTTGTATATTCATGTATTATTTTTATTTTCTCATGCCTTTCCTTTGCATCCATTTCCTTTAACATTCTTCAAAATGTCACTTTGTAAATCATCAATACCATTCTGATTTAAACATTCTTATTGTAATTTTCCAAAAGTATTCTCATAATTAATTTAATTAGAGCATTTCATATCTTTAGTCCCTATGTCAGAGACTTAAAAGTTTATCGGATCTTATCATGCCTTATGTGTGAATAAACTTGTAATCTTCAATTTTACACATTTTGGTTTATTAAGATTTAATGTAATTTGTATTCCTTATCAAGCTTAAGTATTAAACTTTCCAACAACTTTTTTCCTTTGAGAAGCAAAGGATCTACACCAACTTAAGTTCACTTATTATGCTCAACCATACAGTTATATATATCTGTAACTCAGTCACATTTATCTTGATAAAACTAGTTTCGTTAACTCATTTTGGATCGATTTAAGTGATTTAGGTGTTTATATGGGTGTTGACATACTTCTGGTTGAGTTTAAGTTGTGAAATTTTGTATTTAAGCTCATTTATCACAGGCACTGGCCATAGAGGCACCTATTAAGTACTAAGGCACCTCCTTAATGTATTGAGGCATTGCCTCATCATACTGAGGCACCACCAGGTCGATCAAGCGTCACTTGTTCGACCTGCAGAGGCATCTACACTAAAAAATGATAGAACTTCGACCAAAAATCCAAGTTTTCATCACCAATTACTTCGCAAACTATCACAACATATATTTTAACCATTCTAGCACATTTATAACGTGATAATGTATCCATTATATTTTGAATTCATAATTCAAACAACATTTTCTATACAAATATCAAAAACTCCAACATCTTGAATTGAAATTAAGAAAACAAACTAAAGAGAAATCCACTCACCAGATTTAAGCTCTGATACATCTGAATTCTTAGAAGTTGAAAACTCTAACTATAATGTCTTCATCTTTATCTTCTTCTTCTTCTTCTTCAAACAGTTCCTTCTTCTTCTTCTTTTTTTCCTTTTCCTGCGTTAAAATGTATGAGCTTCTTTTTTTTAATCCTTTAAGTTTTAACACCTCACTCTTAAGTCCTTATACAGCTTTCTTCTTTCAATTTGATCCTTAATCACTTCCAATTACATATGAATTTCTAAACTTGATTTTATTCTTATTATATCTTCCACATTAATTTTATCCAAAATAATAATACTCAATTATATTCAATTAATCCTTTCATTCTATTAAATTATTTCTGAGGATACAAATGTTATAACATGGATCTCTCCCCAAACTAAAGGTCATGACTCCAATACAACCAAGTTCATTCATTTATACTACGTGTAAAAATTTTATTGGCCAAATCATACTCTAGTTTTCTTACCGCCCAATAAAATTTTGACTCCTCTCAAGCATAAATGAATGCTGATGTTCTTGATTATTAGGCTATTTATATGTTTTTTAAGAAATAAAAAATTCTAAATAATGGGTTAGAGGGACAGGACCAACTCTGTGAAGAGTTAACTGTTGGAAAAAAAAAAGCTAATATTCTTTCTTATCACTCTCCTATTTTCAATAGGGTTAACAATTTCTCTTCACTTTTTTTATCAATTCAAATCAATTCAACGAGAAAACCCCATAATTATAATCATCATGGAAGAAGAGGCTTCACCTGAGTTTCAAGATTGGGAGTTTTTAGTTACCTCTGATGCAGAGGTATTTAATTCACCAAATTGGTTGATTAATTCAAAGAATTTTAAAGAAATTGAAGGCGATTCTAAAGAAATGGAAGAATTTTAAAAAGACCATGGTTAATCCTTCAAGTCATTTTGCTACACTTTAGCACTACTCCTCAGTCCTCACAGCAACAACATTATTCCCATCACATTCTACGTTAGCATAGTACTTAAAGAAGAAAGCGAGAGTGAAGAACCCATTCCAAACAAAAAAAATCAACACACGGAATCCACCGACAAGCTTTAGTAAATTACATATGATTTCAAGTACACAGAGCCTCGAAAAATTAGGGTGAGTACAGTGGTGACCAAGTGCGCAGTAGACCATTTGTTAGTCTCTAAAGAGGTAGCAACTACTAATTTTATTCCCTTCTCTTATATTGAAATCCACAATAACAAAAATTGATTTACTAGTGATTAGTATGATTAGCAGGGAGCTGATGTGCCAAAATAAAATTCAAATTGATTTGAAAAAAAAATAGGAACAAGAAAAATCTGAAGAAATGATCTCTCATTCTTACGGATGGTATGGTATCAGGGACAGCAATTTAAGGAAAGAAATAAAAATTAATGGAGAAAAATTATACACCTAGTAGAATGTAGTTGAATAGCTTGAAAATTGCTCCAGCAATGAAGATGAGGAGAATAAGAAAAAAGCTACATACGGAAGTTTAATGAAGAGAGAGGCTTAGGACAGTATAATAGGAGGCTGCACCAAGTAGAATGTAGTTGCAAAAAAAAGTAGTTTATGGAGTTTAGGGTTTTATTTTCAATTTAGGGATTATAAATCCCTACAAATTGTTCAACTTTAGTTTTTCTTTTTTCAAATACACATTAGATGCTTTAGTACATGTAGAAAGACTTGTCAGAAGCCATATCATTCGGTTAGATGGTGTTAAGAGGTTTGGATGTTATTTGATAACAGAATTTATCACATAGTAGTTTAATGTCACGAAAAATATCACAGGTTTAATTTTGTTAAAACCTTAAACCGTAAGGTAGAATTTTGTACTTTTTCCTTAATTTAAAGTAAATTCTTTGCATGTGTTAACTCATTTTTTTAAGTACTGTTGAGTTCGTTATTGAATTTGTAATAGCTTATTACTTTCCTTTTCCGTAGATTTTATGTTTTACCTATTTGTCATAATTGTCATATTGTTCATAAAGAAGAGCTCGACTTCTTAAGTGCATACATTTTTTTGCTTATTATTTCTTCTTCTTAATGTGATGTTTATGCTTTTCTTATTCCATAATGTGTTTGATCTTCTAGATCTTCCTTGTGACATTGATTTTTCAAAATCAGTTATTTATCTCATTAATCCCCAAGATGTAAGAAATTTAACACAAATTTCACTTCATTATGTGGCTAAGGAGAAACTTTTGGGTAAAATTTTATTTAAATCTATAACATAATATTATTATTAATATATAGATGTACGAAGGTGGGGAAATTACTAAAATATCTTCATTATTTATTATATAAAAATCGGATAATTTAGTAATTTAAAAATTAAAATTAATTCAATTAAAATAATGACAATTATAATTGAATTTAAATTGTATTTCCTATTTTAATTAAGTTAATTTCTATTTTATATGACATAAACTAACTAAATAGTATATTCAGTTCTAATTTAAATTAAATTGTATTTCCTATTCTAATTAGGTGAACTTTTATTTTGACTAAAATTGACTAAATAAATAGTATAGTTTTAGAAGTTTTGCTGAAATTTAATAAAAAGTAATTACAATTATTTTTATTATTTTAATAATTAATTATACTCATAATTTAAAAATAATGTAGATAATTTTTTTATATGAAAAATATTAAAATTAAAAATTATTATAAAACTAAGGTATGATCACTTCAAAAAGAGAAATTTAGTGTTAAAATTATGAAAAAATAATTTATAGCAAAAAATTTTGTTAAAGTTTAATAAAAATAAATAAAATTAATTAAAATCATTTTAATTATCTAATTAATAATTATAATTATAAGATAAAAAATACTACATAATGTTTTTAGAAAAAGATATATTAAAGTTAACAAATCTTATAAAGTAAAATATTAAAAAGGTAATGTATAGTTAGAGAAGAAAGAAAAACCAATATTAAAATGTTAAAAATATCACAAAAATTTATTGTTAGTGACAAATCCTATAAAAACTAATTTATTCAGAAAATAATCCAATTTAATTATCTAATTTTAAATTATTTAATGATTAATTGTGATAATAATTTTAAAAATTTTATTGTAAAAAAGTAAAATAATAATAATATTTTTTTTTTTTGGAATTTTAGGCCTAAAATGTAGTGATAAACAATCTTAGATCCACAAATGTATATAGTGATAAACACACTAGATATTTGTGTGAATTCCACGGGTCAGAGAGAGGATATGATGATAAGAAAGCATATTAAATTAAACCAAAACAAAAAGAGTCAACAAAATAAATAAATAAATAAAAACAAATATGCGGGATCGATTGCTCATCACATATAGGCTGTTTAAAAGTCTTTGTTGGTTGGATTATTTTTTTTTTTTTTTGGGGGTATGATTGAACTTGGAGAGAACTTTCCCTTTAGGTAACAGCTATAAATTATAATAAAACCTATATGTAAATTATATTAAAACCTAAATGTGAAAGTAGCAAGGTTAGATTTGTCTCCTGAAAATAATTATCATTCTTTTTAAGTATATGTATGCTGGTGGTGGATGTTTTTAGTGTTGTTATAATTAGGTCTATTTTCTTTATAGGATTTAGATCTTTTTATTATTATATTTAACATCATCTTTCCCTATTTTATAATCTTTTATTTGTACATTCAAATTAAATAGTGAAATTTTATTTAAATATAACTTTAAATTTTAAAAATGAAAGTAAAATTCATTTTTAAGCTCTTAAATTTTCAAATTTTATTGCATTAAACTCTTAAATTTCAATTGTGTTTTATCAATCCTTCCTCCTTTAATTTATAGGGAAAAGGTACAAAAATAACCCTAATATTTATATCAATTTACACTTTGACACTTTATATTTTTTGAAGTTCAATTATGACCCTAAAGTTTCCAAATTTGGTACATTTAAACACAACCTCTGATGGTGTTAAATTTTTCCTTTAGAATCAGAGGACAATATCCAAAAATGACCCTCATGTTTATCCTAGTTCTCATTTTGACACTTTATATTTTTATTTGAGAAAAAAATTAATTTTATTTTAATAATTTATTTTTATTTTTAAATTTCAAAAATACATTATTTGAACTTCAAGTTTTAATCATTTTAGTTTTATTTTAAATGTTAAGAATAAATTATTTAAGTTTTAAATTTTAATTATTCGATAAAATTTAAATCTTTTTATTTCAATTGTACATATAAATTAAAATATAATTTAAACTAATTATTTGATTTTCATTTTTTCATATATTCCACCATTTTCTTAAAAAATAAAATTATTTTAATATTTATTATTGATTTTGGTTGCCAACATTTTATATATTTTTATATTATTCTAGCAGTGCAAAACACAACTACATATTAAAATAAAATTATATAGTATAAATAACATAGATATTAATTTATTTATTTATAACTAAAGTATAATATATGTGATTAATACCACATAAATAATTATAAAATAATATAAAAAAATTTCAAATTTTTAGCATTAGAAAATAATTTATACATTTATAATTAATATTTTAATTCAATTTTAAAAAATAATTAAATGTTGAAGCTCTAATAATTTATTCTTGAAATTTAAAAATAAAAATCAATTATTGAAATACTAAATTTAATTTTTGGTTCTCAAATAAAAACATGAAGTGAAAGTGAGAATTAGGATAAACATGAGGGTGGTCATTTTTAGATATTGTCATTTGATTCTAACGGAAAAATTTAACACAGTCCGAGATTGTGTTTAAATGTATAAAATTTCGGAACTTTAAAATTATAATTAAACTTTAAAAACCGTAAAGTGTCAAATTGAGAATTGGGATAAAGATTAAGGTCATTTTTCGACCTTTCCCCTAAATTTATAGTAAAGAAAACCCATCTTTTAAAATTTCTGGATTTTTTTTCATTTGTATTATCCTTCACCCTTTTTCAGTTTCTCTTCCTTCAAAAAAAAAAAAAATTTCATACATTATTGAGACACTATTTATACTCAAATTAATAATAAAAAACTGTTATAAAAATAACTCAAACTTATAACATTTTTCACAAGAAAATTTCAAAAAAACTGTAAATTTGTGACAAAAATAATATTTTTTAAGTTTATACTTTTATTATTTTTTACCCACATCATTTTCCACACTCCACTAATTTTATCTTTTTTCAATGTCTTTTTTACACTATTATTATCTAGTACTACTTATAATCAGGTATAAAAATTCAAATATTTATTACTCAAAATAGTTAAGAACATAATTACCAAAAAAGTAAAAAATTACAAAAGAAGTTTTTGGCAGAATCTCATCTTATATTATTTACCTTATATTATTTGTCACGATCCATATACTTGTGAAATCGATAATAATTTTTTTGTGTTGTTTTTGGGAATTGGCATTATTAATATTAGCAAGTTTTATAATTTACTAGTATAGGATTTGTTTTACTTTTATTTTATTAATTATCACTATTTTCTTTTTTTTCAGCTACTTATCTAGTCTATGCAAATTAGATCACAATGTCTTGATTTAAAGAAAGTCAATCTAAAAATTGAGAAATATTGCAAGAAGAATAGGAAAAGAAAATAGAAAAAAATGGAGAAAAAATAAAAAATAAATAAAGTCCGAGGAAGTGGTGAAGGTTCCACGTCCATGGTTTGACCTTCACAAGACTACACTATGCCTAATCTAGATGGCAATTCAGTGAGCATTATACGACTTGCTATTGCTGCAAATAATTTTGATATAAAACTGATTATTATTCACAAATGGTGTCTTAATATTAATTTGGAGATTACCGAGTGAAGACACTACTAGAATGTACCGGATTACCGACGGATTTTAGCGACGGAATTATTCCGTCGCTAATTACCGATGGACGGGAATTTAACAACGGATTACCGACAGAAAAAAATTCCCTCGCTAAAAGCTAACCAAAATTCGGGCGCCAACTAATGGCGCCAGAATTTCCGACAAAATTAGCGACGGACACGCTGTCCGTCACTAATTACCGACGGAATTGGCTGTCCGTCAGTAATTTAGCGACGGACAGCATGTCCATCGCTAATTTTAGCGACGGACAGCGTGTCCGTCGCTAATTTTAGCGACGGACAGCAAATTCCGTTGCTAATTAGCGACGGACACGTGTCCATCGCTAAAGTTGACAGTATAAAAAAAAAAAAAAAACTCTTTTTTTTCCCTCTCTCTCTCTTCTTCCCTCTCCCACCCACAGCCGACCCCGATGCCACCAGCCTCCCTCGCCGGCCGCCACCCTCTCTCCCTCCCCGCCAGCCTCCCTCGCCGGCCGCCAGTCTCTCCCTCCCTCCTTCCCGAGCGCGACTCGGCTGTCGTGCTTCCCACGCGTGTCCCAGCTGCTCCGCCCGACGCCGACCGAGCTCCACGCGACCCAGCTGCTCCGCCCGACGCCGACCGAGCTCCACGCGACCCAGCTGCTCCGCCCGACTCCGGCTGCTCCTCCCTCCTCTCCTCCTCCCTCCTCTTCCGGTGAGTTTAGTTTCTATTTTTTTTTTTTTGCTTTTTTTTTTTTTTTTTGTATTTGTAATAAATTTAATTAAATAAATATATATAATTTTGTTTTAAAAAATAATTGTATAATTTTGTTAGGTAATGATAAATTGGTGACTAATTTTTTGTAAATTTATTATATATTTATTTATTTATTATATTATTTTATAAATATTGTTTATGTGGTAGTAAAACTAATTATAAAGAAATTAATTTATATTTATGCATAAATTAGTTATGTAATGTTAAATGGTTGAATTTTTTTTTTATATTTATTATATAATTTGAAATATTTATTATATTAGTTTATAATTGTTTATGTGGTAGTATACACATTATACTTTAATTATAAACAAATTAATTAATTAATTCATAAATTA
>CATIWO010408574.1:0-22593 GCA_949673435.1 Macaranga tanarius
TGCACCACATGCATTTGGTGATATTTTTGTGAACATTTTGAATATGTAATGCTTGAGTTTGAGAAGTTGATGTAGTGTGCATTTTGGTGTTGAGAATTGTGAAGTTTGTGTATATAGTTGAGAATATGAACCATATGTATGTTATTTGAAAGAGTAAATCTATGTTATATGTGTGAATAATTATTCAAGAGGCATGTTGTATTTGTGCATGGAAAATAGGTGAAATTCTTTGTATGTTTATTTGGGACTGGTTCGGGTAACTGTTTCAGCAGGCTACCTGATGTGAATGATTTTTTTTAAGGATGTTAGAAACTGAATTTGTCAAAGTGATAAACATGAGTTTTGTTCCTTTATATGTTATCTAAAATCCCGTAAAATAGTTTTGTAAAATAATATGCGTGTAATGAGAAATCATACTTGGAGTGGGACTGGTTCTGCTTGCTTTTTCTATAGGTAGCCCAATTTTTCCCAATTAATATAAAGACCATAGAGGCTGAATTCAATAATATTTAAAATATAAAAGTTATTCATTTATGTGTTAACTAAATTTCTGAAAAAGGGTTTTGCAATTGGACTTGTATAATTTGAGAAATTCTAGACGGAACATGACCTGCTCACACTATACTTGTGCAGGACACATTTTTGAAATTCAAAAATTTTTCATTTATTTTGTAGACCTTGTATTGAGCTGAATTTTGTCTATGTTATAATTTTATGTGTCTAGTTTATATTAAAAATAGAATCAAGTAATTTAGAATTATGTGGTGAGAGTTATTCACTCTCATGTCTAGCAAGGTCAAGCTATTTCCATAAGAAAGAAATATGCATATAATTTGTTAATTGTTTCACTTTCTTGAATGTAATGATATATAATTGAGTAATGAATGTGTATGGAATCTATCTATATGTATTATGCTATTATAGGATTGCATAATTTGAGCATGTGTATGGTTTGTTTGAGGCCACGTGTTGTGGGTCTCGCACTCTGGTTGGTTTAACGAAACATAAGATAGGCTGCATAAATCTTCACTTTTCTGCATTCTTTATTTCAAACTATCTTGTTTTCGATCCTGTTATATATATATATATATATATATATTTGTAATTAGTGTCTGTATGTATGTGTGTGTGTATTAAAATTTTAATTTTGTAAATGCAGAAGGCGTGTTGTCGGTCTTAGTCCGAGAAGGGATAGATCTATTGTATATGGTGGATTGTCTGTAAGACTTAGTACAATAAGATGCTATATAATTGGAGGAGGAAGAGGTTAAGTCAGCTGACGTTGCACAAGATATATGGGATAAGTGGCAAGCCCATTAGCAGATGCCCAAGTAGCAACAGAAGTTTGCTAAGGCCAAAGTCAACTGGCTAAGTGAGACTAAAAGTTCACGCGCCAGTGTCATAAAACACACCGGTGGCTCCCATAACATAGTCGACTATGTCATAGCGTTGGTAAGACATTTAATTATTTTCATATTTTTTGTGAAATACTTTTTTAATTTCATTATATAAATAGTATGTTTAATCCATTTTCAAGATTAAGGAGTTAAAGCGGAAGCCTACGCCTTAAGACATCTTCAAGATGATTCATACAAAAAAGGACGATTCTTTATTAATGGTTAATCACATAAGTTAAATAAAATTTCAAAATTATATATTTTAATAGTTTTATTAAAAATGATATAACATTTTCTTTTAATTGGTTACAGGATAAGATCACGGAGATGGTCGAGATTGCATCACAACCTGCTGAGGATGGGTCGCAGCCACCTATAGTTGACATGACAAGTATTTATCTAAAGGCTGTAGGTAGCAAGAAGAAGCAACATATATGCGGGCTTAGATCGCATGCTTCTGCTCTCTACCCCAGCTCCATCAGCAATAATGGTACACCAGCCCCTTCCGCTTTTATGTCATATGTGAATTGTGTAATTTAGTTAGTTTAGCAGTAGCTACAGGAAGAGCGAAATCAAATGCTTCAGTGTGAGCAGGAGAGGGAGCAAGAGTGTGAGAGAGCGCAAAGAAAGATGGAGGCTGAGTGTGTGCGAGTCTCCAGACAGATCAAGAGTTTTCAGCGGGAGTAAGAGGCTATGTGTCATATGCAATGAGAGTGGAGGTCGATAATGAGGGGTATGTAGTCTAGGCTTCTGCTCGATGGATCGTCATCTTTTAGTACCTTTCTTGACAATCCGATGGACGACGATCCTCCTTCGACCGATCCAACTCTTCTGTGATATTTCAATGATCTTGTATTATTTATATATATATATTTTTTGACTAACTATTTATGTATATATATGTACATATATATTTATTTGATTATTTATATATTTTTTGATTTATTATTCATTTTTAGTTTCATTTATAATATATAGTTTTATTTTCATAATTTTTAATATAAATTATATATAATAATAATAATAATAATAATAAGCAATTTATTTAAAAAAAGATTTAGCAACGGCTTTCACCGTCGCAAAACCTAATAATATATTATTATTAAATCTATAATTTTAGCGACGGATGAACCAATCCGTCGCTAAATAGTAGCTAACTAGCAACGGATAACAGCTACATGGAGGACTAAAAGTTTATGAAGGAATACTTTCCGGCTTTATATATATCTAATTATCTATCGCTAAATTGTCATTAAATTTTGCAACATATTAGTAAGCTCGTTGCTAATTCTTTTAGCGACCCATATTTCAGTTATGGGATAAGGGTTAGCGATGAAATTTGCCATCGCGAATTCGACTATTTTTTGTAGTGTGATATGAATCCATTGTTAGTCGTTTTTTTTTTTTTTTTTTGTTAAAATTAAAATTTGACTGAATCTAACTAAAATATAAGTTTCTTTGATAGCTTGATAATAGAAATTTTTTTTTGTAGTGTAATATGAATCCAATGTTATTCTTTTTTTTTTTTTTTTGTTAAAATTAAAATTAAAATTAAAATTTGGCTGAATCTAACTAAAATATAAGTCTCTTTGACAGCTTAATAATAGAAAAATAATATCAGTTGCATTGAAAATATTTAATACAATTAAATTACACTTGTAAATCAAGTTGATATGTGTTGGTTTATATTTCTTAACCCTTTAGCCTCCTCTTATTAATAGAATAATTTATACTTTTATAAAATAAAATAAATATTTAATTGATTAAATGAGTATTATATTTTCAATTGTAAGTACACTCAATAAATTATTAAATTATTAATTTATCAATCAATTAATATCTAAATAAATAAAAAAAAATTGATCAAAATTGAGAAAGAGAAGTTTGAAATATTTTATTCATTCGGCCAATTAAAAAAATTGTAAAAATTGCCACTTTCAAAAAAAAACATACACCATGACTATATAAATTATAATTTCATATTTTTTACAGTTAAATACTAAAACAACTGATACACAATCCCAGACTATACCGATTTTGCTACGATTTAAGAACCCCTTGGTGTTACAAACAAAATCGCATGATAAATGGATTTTCCATACAAACACCCTTAATCAATTCATCACATCCAATAGTCAATTTGCTTGTTAAACATAATAATGAACCATACTTTGCAGAACTGCATAAAACACATTGATGGATGCCGACTTCCTTCAAACCTACAAGCACAAAAGAACACCTTGGATGAGCCTAGGATCTCTGATCCGTAGGTTCTTCAATGCTTAAGTTAGAGAAAGTCTATTCAATAATCATCATAATAATGTGAAGTATGAGCCTTTATATAGGCATCGGTGCCCAAGATAGAGCGGAAAAGGCAAAGGTTTCCAATGAAAAGATGATAAAAATTTACAAGGAGTTTCTTGATTTTCATGGAAAGATGGTTTTACTTGAGAATTATAGCGAATTAACTACGAGGGATAGCTACTGAGTATAGCTTTAATCATTTTCTATTGAGTTGATGACTTCTTATTTCAATTAATATTAGGCTCCGGGGACTTATTTTTTATTTTTTAAAAATATTTTGAACATATTGAGAGCTTATATATGAAAAGTACAATTGTGGCATTGCGAGTGTTGAAGGAAATTCAAAGTGGAAGCTCTACTGTTAGTGTTTTTCCATTGCCTCCATTGCAGATAAAGGGGTTGGAGGATGCTTGCAAAAAGGTTCCAATTCTGGAATAGGAAGCCAAGTGATTATAATTTGATTACAGAAATAGGATCAAATGCCGCTTTGTTTTTTTTCTTCTTTTCTGAGTTACCTTTCATGCATAATATCTATGCAAATCTTAGATACTAACACAGATGTAAAATGTTAAATTAAAGTGGGAATGACAATGTATTATATAAGCACAAGTTCGGATTACCTGCTCTTGCATGCAAAAAGGGTTTTTTTAATATTATTATTATATTTCTTGTTAACTCTAGCATGGAGCTTTGCATAATTTCTTGATTTTTAATAGTTCAATAATTTCTTAATTTCAAGAATGCTTACTCTATTTTTACTTTGATGAACAGGGCATTTATGAATAGTGAGTGAATGGACTTCAACATATCAATTTTGATTTCTCATTTTGTACCTTATTTGCCCATTTTTAAAGCTGAATTTGTTCGCCTTTCAATGTTTTCACTGTAAGGGACTCCAACAAAGAAAATGGTCTGTGTTATTTGATGAGAACAAAAATGATTATGGTGGCAGGTTGTTGGATGAAAGGTAAAAGGGGTTGAGGCATGTGACATGGTGGTAGGGACTAGAATTTTTGTTTTTTTTGTTTATGTGGGAGGGTTTTGAATCATTTATTTTATTACTGTGGACCCATTTCTTTTTGCATGTTGGCATACCAGCCGGTTGTTAACTTTGAAATTATTTGCTATTATTAGAGAGGATAAAAAATCAGAAGAAAAAATATATAATTTTGTACTTAGCTCCGTTTGTTTGCGAAAAATATTATCTCTCTTGAAAAATATTTTTCAGAAAAAATATTTTCTAGAAAAATATAATATTTTTTTATATTTGGCTACAATACTAGAAAAATAATTAAAAGGTATTTTTGCTATTTAGTTTACAATAAATTTTTTCCTAAATTATACAATATTATATAGAAATGGTAATATTATTTTTTATTTTTATCTCTCTCTTTATATTTGATAAGCATTCAAGTCTTGAAAAATAATTTGTCGTTCTTAGAATGGGAAGTTGTTTTCCCATATTTTTAAGTTATTTTCCTTTGACTTATTTTATTTTGGTAAACAAACATTAGAAAATATAGAAAAATGTTTTCAAGAAAAATATGTTCCATAAACAAACGGAGCCTTAAATTGTTAAAAAAAAAAAAACATAAAGATATATGTGTTTTTCGATATAAACATTAGAGAAAATATTAAAAAAAAATAAGGGATATATGTGCTCCTAGATATAAACACTAAAGAATGAAATACACCTTTATCATTTTATCAATAAAAATTAAATATATGTATTTATTTAATAAATCCAATCATAAAATATAAAAGTCATATATTTCATATATATTTTCAATTACATATACTTTCGAAGTATATCATAAAATATAATACCCATATATTTCATATATATTTTCAATTACATATACTTGTTAGAAGTATATCCTTAAGAAAAAAAAAAAAACTTTTTTTGGATATTCATGGTAAGTGCCTAACTGTCCATTTGGTACTCAATGTAATTTTTTATGCAATATTTCAAAATTTTAAATTTGAGATATATCTATTACATTTGCAGATTAAATGGTTTGGTAAAATAACAAAAATGAGCAATTAATAGTTGTTGAATATTGGTTTTTCCCACATCGATATTAAAAAAGTTCAAAACATTCTAAATAAAAATTTGAACTTTTCTATTAGTATTTTTCTAAAAAAATTAATATCGATTATTTTTTAAAAGAAATAACATATATAATTTGATATTACAATTAAAAGACTCAAACTCTATATATTTTAGAGTTAATCATTATCACATCCCTAAAGTTTGGCCTATTATACTACTAGATTCCTATATTTTCAATAATAATTTAAACATTTATGAGGTTTTAATTTTTGAACTTTTACTATGGTACAAATGTTTGTATTTATACAAATGAAATTATAAACGTTAAATTAATTTTTATTTAATTACAACTATTTGATTATCTTGGTGTATTAATACCTGTAAAATATATTAATGGATATAATTAATTAAATTAATTTTAATCTAACGGTTTTAATTTCAATTATATAGATACAACCATTTGCACTGTAAAACTATTATTATACTATCTAATTTACCATTAAAGGAGCCAATTTGAAAAATTAAAACTTCTATTTGATCCCTAAACTTAGAATATAATTTTTAAATGTATTTATTTTTATTAAATTTGACAATTTCAACCCTAAAGTTAGTGTTTTTATAATTAAATTTTGAATGCTTAATTTTTTTATAATCGAATTTAGTGAATAATTAAAATGTTAATTTTTTTATCCCATTAAATGTAATAGAAGATGTTTACACAACAGTATTTTTACCTACATGGAATTTGACACCTATATCATTTATCCATATCAACGATCATGACATTCATGGTCCATGATTATAGGACAACACACTCAAATTAATTTTACCAATTACTCCTTATACTTTGGGAGTTGAGCTTGCAGTGTATAGCCAGATTGATGAAGCTACAAAGCAATGGTAGAGAGAGCTAGTGCAGGCTTTGTTTCTTTCGAAGCTGATCTATATAATTTACAAAATTCCGATTAGTTTCCGACTTCCTAAGGATTAGTTTTTTTTTGGATGAGAGCAACGAATGGGATATTCACAATGAAATTAACCTACTATGAGGCCATTAAACTTTTAAATAGGTCGAATTCTGGTGATCCATTTCAACTAAGGCAAATTAGTTTGGCTTTCTTTTTGGCACCAGGACATACCTCCTAAAGTGAAACTCTTCATTTGTTTATTGGCAAAATAATTTTTTGAGTGAAAATATACCTTTACATATGAATTATGGCAAATGTTATATTATGAAAACTGATTTACATATTTGTGCTAAATGTCATTATGTTTTGTTAAAAGAGGTTCATCTTCAAATCCTCCTTTTTTTTTTTTGTGTATGATGGATATGTTTGCTAATTAATGTTATACCTTCTCGTTTAAATTTCAAAAAAATAATAATAAAAAAAGGATCAATTTTTAATTTTTCAAAAAGGACTTTTAATTCTTCAAATTGATACATTTAATGGAAAATTAAACAGTACAAATGTAATAATTTAAAGGAATTAAACCTCAAGAATGTTGAGTTAATTATTAAAAATATAGGGATCTAATAGTATAATAGATCAAAACTTGGGAATGTGATAGTAATTCACCTTATATTTTATGTTTAATATAATTCGATTTAAAATTTTGAAATCATTATTTTTCGTAGTAACTATGTATGTTGTACGCATTGCACAAGGTGACTGGTTTTGGCCATGAAACCTTAGCAATTGGGACCAACAGAGTTTCCAAGCAATTAAAGAAATTTACAAAATAATAATAAGAGAAATTTACCTCCAATGCCCCATTTTAACCTTTCTTTTTTAAAAAATCTCAACTTTATTTATTACTATCATTCTTTTTTCTCTTTTCATATATGCCTCATTTCTATTTTTTCCTTTCAACTTTGTCTCCTTTTTCGTTTTGGCTTTATTTTGTTCTTTTTATTTAATTTTTATTTTTTCTTTTTCTTCTTTTTTATTTTTATTTTTATTTTTCTTTTATTTTTCTCTTATTTTTTATTTTTATTTTATTTTTATTTTTTTCTCTCTTTTATTATTTTTATTTTCTGACTCATTTTCTATTTTTTTTTCTCTTTTCTTATTTTTATTTTTTCTTTATTTTTTCCGTTCACTCTTTCTTTTCCTATCTACCACTAAACGCACAAGATCTGATTGGTCTCATTCGGGATAAAAGAATCTGGCCATGAAACCTTAAATAAAAATTGGGACCAACAGAGTCTCACTCAACCTTGCATCCAAGTTGCCCGTATAAAAGAAATTAGAAAAAACCATCTTAAGGTACGTAAAACTTTTCTATTTTTGCTTCGTTAATCCCTAATAATTAAAAATGTGCCTTTAATTGAGTCCCTCAACTTTTATTTTTGTAACTTTGGCATCCTTATAATAACGATTGTGAAACGTGTGGTTTCAAATGTCGTTAAATGCAAATATTTAATGAAAAAAGTGAGAAAAATCATCTTAAGGTCCCTAAACTTTTATTTTTGTAACTTTGGCATCCTTACGTTAACGTCTGTCTAAATTGAAAAAAAATTCGTTAAAAAATTTTCCACGTCAAATGAAATTATATATTAAATATAAATTAATTAGGGATATTTTTCTCATTAAATTCAAATCTCATTGTAGACATGAAAGATTTTTAGACCAATCAAATATTTTACTTTATTATCTTAATTAAATTATTTTAATGACCAATTAAATTATTTCAAATATGTCATTAAGATAATGATAAATAGAAAATAATTAAAATTATTATTAATTTAAATAATGATGTCATTGCTGAGCCAATCAAATTACATCAAAGTTAGTTAAAATTAATCCTAGCACTAGAGTTATGAAATTTCATAACAATTATACCACCTTTACAAGATGCCTATAAATAGAGGTGCCTCCCATTCTTCAAATTATACATAACATAATTATTAAAGCTTTGCCAAAATCAAATTTCAAATTCTCTATGAAATCATTAAGGTGTTCTTCAAGTTCCATAAGATCATTCAAGTTGTTCTTCATCAAATCCATATTTGATTCAAGATCAAGCCTTATAAAGCTCTTGAATCAAGCTAATTCAAGATCATCGAAGATGTGTTTCAAGTTCCATAAGATCATCCATATTTGATTCAACATCAAATCCATATTTGATTCAAGATCAAGCCTTATAAAGCTCTTGAATCAAGTTAATTCAAGATCATCCAAGGTGTTCTTCATCAATTTTATAATTATTTCAAGATCAAGCTACCAAGCCCTTGAAGCGCGTGGTTGTTGCGAGATTGGAATCAGAGGATTTAAATGCTTTGTAATAAGAATTTTTATTAGAAATTGTAATCCGCTTTCAAATTCGATAAAATTTTCAATTTGTTCCTAAATTTACTTGTGTGATTTTTCATACAAGAAATTTATGTGTACACTTATAATTTCTTATAATAATTGAATTTCATATTTTTTTTATATTTAATATTTATTTCAATTAAATTATATATCAAATAATTAAATTTTCTATTCATTCTTTCCATATTGATTTCAAAATTCTTTTTTTCTTATTATAATTAAGTTTCTTGTATTTTTATATTTATTTTTTAATTCTAATTAAGTTTATTTTTTTTCATTTGAATTAAATTATATATTAAATAACTAGCTTTTGTTCTTATTTTCTTTTTGAATTCAAATGTGATCATTTCTTAATGTCAATGAATTCCAAATATTTTTTATATTTTTAATTTTTAATATTAACTAAATTTAATTATTTTATTTAATTAAATTATGTATTAATAAATAGTATGTTCATATTAATTTTTTTTGTTTCAATTAAATTATATATAGAATAAATCAAATCTCATTTTTTTTGTCAAAATTGAATTGAAAATTAAATAATTAAAAAAAGTTAGTTTTTATTTTTATGATCATTAAATGATCACATTAATTAAAAAAAGTTAGTTTTTATTTTTATGATCATTAAATTATCACATTATCCAATTTTTAATAAATAATTAGTAAAATTTCAACAATGTTGTCATTTTAAAACAACCTAGACCTTTATTTATTATTTGGAATGTAATAAAAAAAAGAAAAAAGAAAAGTAAAAGAAAAAGAATCAGAAATTAAGAGATTTGAATTTAATAAGAAAAATATCCATAATTAATTGATATTTAATATATAATTTCATTTGACGTGGAAAATTTTTCACAAAAATTTTGTTCAATTTAGACAGACGTTAACTTAAGGATGTCAAAGTTACAAAAATAAAAATTCAGATACTCAATTAAGGGCACATTTTTATTAGGGACTAATTGAGCAAAAATTAAAAAGTTTAGGGACCTTAAGATGATTTTTCTCACTTTTTTCATTAAATATTCGCGTTTAACGGCATTTGAAATGACACGTTTCACAATCGTCATTATAAGGATGGCAAAGTTACAAAAAAAAAAGTTTATGGACTCAATTAAGGGCACATTTCCATTATGAACTAATGGAGTGAAAATTGAAAAGTTCAAGGACCTTAAGATGATTTTTTCCTAAAGAAATTCACAACATAATTAACAAATGACTTGCCCATTACTTTCTATTCAAATTGGTTAAAAATGGGTGGAGCCCATCTCACCCTAGAGCATAGCTTGTATGAACCCATTGAACAAGCTACTCATGTCATCTTCTATCACCCAAGGAAAGAAATATATGACTATTTTCTATTATAAAATTAATACTAGAATAATATAGAGAAACTTATATTTTCCTTCCTGAAATTTGACTTAATAACACTTATTTTCCTCTTATTTGAAAATTAAACTTTTACTTCGTTTAATTTATATTTCATTAATATTTAAGGACTTCTATTAAGATTAAACCACTTTTTTCGTCAAGTGATGTATAAAATAATTAAAATGCCTTTTCAAAAAAAAAAAATTATAATTAATTGTAAAATACTAGTGAAATGATTAATTTTTTTATGAACCATATTATTAGTAAGTGAAAAATATATGTATTTAATATTATTAAATATAAAAGGACTAAAATATTTTAGTGTTTTATAGTTAATTATAGTAAAAATAATATTTGAAAGGACATTTTAGTCTTTTTATATAGCCTTTGACTAAAAAAATAAACTAACCCTAACAGAAGTCCTTAAATATTAACAGAATTAAAACCGAGGGAGATAAAAATTCGATTTTGAGATAAGAGGGAGGTATGTATAAATTAGGTTAAACCTTAAGGGGAAAAATGTAATTTGCTCAATAATATATTCCATATATTTATAATTGTTTTATAATATTAAGTATATATAAAAATTTAAAAATATATGTTTTTTAAAAAAATATTAATAATGCATACTTATATTTACAATAATATATTAGATACAATTTGAAAAACTAAATAAAATTCTTTTTGAACTATAAATACACAATATATTCATTTGATTAAACATAATATATTTTCAATTAAAGATAAATAAATATTTCTATTATCATTATATTTGTGTTTATATTTTTATGTTTTTTCTTTTATATTTTTTGTTTTTAAAATGATAATAAACTACATACTAAATTGATTTTTTAATGATTTGTACTAAATCTAGTGGCAGACTTAAGGGTCACTCCCAAATTACACACATATATATATATCTATTCGATTGAGTTATTTTTTTTTTTTATTGCTTATAAAATAAATGCGGAGTTCGAACCATAGCAGAACAGGGGAAAAAATGTAATGTTTGATGACATTTTTGAATGAAAATTATGATATTAATAAAGACATTTTGGACACGCAACTAATTTGTTGCTTCTATATTTGCAAGCAAAGTTTATGCATCTCATTTTTTTTTTGAATTATATAAAATCTAAATAGAAGTCAGGAGCAGAGTACATTTCTTCATAAAATTATAACAATTTATTTGCTATTTATGTGCATGGAAAATATTATGGCGTTCTGTGGAACTTTTGTTACATTCCACACGAATAACCGTGAAATAAATTTACAGTGTAAACACATATTTGCTGTATAACAAGAGAAATAATTAGTCAAACATGAAGAGAGTTTTATCATTTAGCTGTTTAATTTTCAACATAATATTTTTTTTATTTCTGTACTGATTTTATGAAATTGACATATTGTAATCATATAAAATCAATAAATTTGAACATTTATAGTATGAAATTGATTTTTTAAAAAAAAGTATTAAAAAAAATAACTATAACTTGATGCATGCATAGCATGAATTTTCCACTAATATATTTATATAATAATTTTATATTCAACAGAGACATTTGATTTAGATAATACACAATAGAATTTGATAATTTTTCAAACATTAGTTTAATTGATTTTACATCTGCTTAAAGATATGGTTTTGAATAAAATCTATGAGTCATGCTCAATGTCACTATATACCGCACAAAATATAAGCATCCATAAGTTTTTTTGATCTAACAAGACTTACTGTAGCAGGTATTGATGAGAGTAAATCATTTCATGTGAATTTGTTTCTTGTGTATGTGTGTATATAGAGAGAGAGTAGTGATATGAATTCTCATTATTTTAGAGTTCAAGCTGGATAGACCTAAGGGTGGTGGGGTTTGTTTGCATCCACATCTGAATATCTCTAATATTAGTTTCCCCTATAATTTTGGGAATTAACCATTTCAAATAGATGTTAAAAAAATACAGGATAAACCTTATAAAAAAATAAAATTTTTTTACATTTATTTTTCTTTATATAAAATTCAAACTTAAAACTTAAATAAAATTTTAATTTTTTATTATTTGAACTACTAGTTCTTAGTAAAACTATATTTCTTTTTTTACATTCATGAGTTTAATTGTTCATATACTCCTATCTATAATATATGTTCTTATATATTAATTTCATCCACCAGAAGGAGAATCCAGAATATGGAGGCTTTGAAGTAATAATTAATTTCATAATCAATTAATGAATTAAACATTAAAATTTAAAGAAGTTATATATATTGTAATATTTTAATTTCAATCATAAATTTTTTTCCCTTAAAATCAGCCCCAATTGCAGCTGTAAATTTTTCTAAATTTTACTTCTTTTAGATTATTAAATTTTGTTTTCATAAACATTTTAATTAGAGTACTATTTTTTTTTTTTTTTTTTTTTTTGTGGTTTATTGTACTACACAGATTAGTCCACTATATATGCATAGAACCTGTACTATCAGAATCCACAACGCAACACAAAACAACACAACAGCCAGCCTATCTTTCTATATCAGAATCCAAAATATCTCCAAAATCCAAACAGAGCAGTATTGAGTCTCCTCTTGCCACCATAGCCATATCACTAACCCTTGCACCCAATAACAACAAACAATCACTCACAAATTTCAAAACCCAGAAGGTGGTAGAGATGGATCATGGTCATGACATGCCAGGAATGGGAGGCATGGCACCACCATCATCATCCATGAACAACACCAATTCAACAGGAGGGATGATGATGCACCACCATAAGATGATGATGCACATGACATTTTTCTGGGGCAAAAATGCTGAAATTTTATTCTCTGGGTGGCCAGGAGCTAGAACTGGGATGTATGTTTTAGCTTTGGTCTTTGTTTTTGTTCTTGCTTTTCTTGTTGAGTTGTTGTCTCATTGTCAATTGATTAAGCCTGAAACCTCACATGTTGCTGCTGGTTTAGTTCAGACTTTAATGCACACTTTGAGGGTTGGTTTGGCCTATTTGTGTATGTTGGCTATTATGTCATTTAATGGTGGTGTTTTCTTGGTGGCTGTGGCTGGTCATTGTCTGGGTTTCTTGTTTTTTGGTAGCAGGGTTTTCAAGAAAAACCCTCCTCCTGCTAAAACATATGATCTTCCTCCAATGAGTTGCTGAAGTCAATCATTGTAGAAGGGGAAAATTGGGGCATTTGAATTTTGTTGCTGCAGATTCTCTAAATTAAAGTTATGTTTCTTTTTTCTTCTTGAAGAATAATGAATGTTAATTGTTTGTGTTGTTTTTAGTGGAAGGTAGTTTCACTCTTGCAATTATTAGACATTGAAAAGTTTTAGTTGTTTATTTTAAAAATTTGTAAATTTATTATCCAATGAAGTTTAAATTTTGTTTTATGTTTTTTTTTTTTATTAAAAAGATCAATTAATTAGCTGGATTCAAGCAAGAAATTGGCAAATTTTGTGTGGTATGACAGATTTCAACCGTTTGTTTTGTGTGTGGTTGTGAAGGTAGTAAATGAGGTTGATATAAGTGGCATTGAATTTTCCAAGGACAAGAAATTAATTAGCACTTATCTGCCCAATCCAAAAGTTGGGTTTCATAGAAAATTATGGGCAAGTGGCTAATGAAAATGAGTGCTCAATTTAAATGTACAATACATATTGCCTAGGAAGTGTCAACCACTCAATATAGAGACCCAACTACGTGACAATTAGTACATCAAAGATATCAATCTTCACCACATTTTGATTTCTAGGAAATTTGTTATATTTCTCCTATTTACAAGCTTTTTCCCCTAGCTACATACACTCTCAATTAATTAAAACTTTCATTAAATTGAAAATTAATTACAACTACCAAACTTAATGAAAGTTAATTTTAAAATAAATTAGGGATTGATCAGGATACTCAATAATAATAACTCTAACAACAATAATTATAATAAACGTTAATTTAAAATGAATTATTGCCTAGCAATTTAAAGTCAATTATCACTTTTAAGGCTTAAACTAGGAGATGTAGTTATATAAAAAGTTATTTATTGCTACATGCTAATAGATATATTTATTGCTACAAGCTACTTCTTCCGTTCCATTCCAATTGTCGTTTAAGGTTGTTTCACAAAGATTAAGAATCCTATTTAATAGACAGAATTATAGGTGCAAATGACTACATTACCCTCTTTTAGAATAACTAAAAGTTATTAATTACAATTACTCTAATCTTAAAAAGACTATAAGTTAATACTTTACTATAAAACCAAGATTTACTCTAAAACTAATATAAGGGTAAAGTTGGAAAGAAGCATTTATTTTTTATTGGTAATCTCAAAACGTCATTTGGAATGGAACAAATTTTAGTTTCTAAAACGACAATTGGAATGGAACGGAGGGATTAATAGATATATTTCTTCTTGAATAGTGTTAGGTCTGTTTTTTCTATAAATTAAAAAAAAATAATATTAGCATGAATTTAAAAAGAAAATATATTCATAGAGTATCAATTTACGACAGTGAGTATAAAAATTAGACTTTAATGCATAATATTATCACTTTTTTTAAGTGTTTATTGCCCTCACTGTGTGTTTGCTCTGAATTTTTAGTAGTAAAATACTTTTAGGTTACAATAAAACCTGTAAACTGTTAGCACAACTCTGCAAGTGTACGGATCATGACAAGTAATACAATGGTAAGTGAGTATATTTCTACGAGAAAATGGTCCTAGGTACTAGCTATAATTCAATTCCTTTAGCTAACAAAACTAAATTAAATTTTAGAAAATAAATCAAATAATTTGAAAACAAAACTATTTAATCAATTAACCTAAATTAAATTAATAGAGATGAGCTAGAACTTGAATTTATTTCACTAGTCAACACTTGATTTACGAGATTAATTCATAATCCATTCACTGGCCACAATTAAGGGTAAATCGCTCTAAATTACCTAAGGTCTCTTTCGAGATCAATTAAGCATACCAAAATTAATTATTGCCTATTTTCATGGTCAATGAATTAATCAAAGTTCATTAAACTTCATAGTAATTTATTTTATCTCCTAAAGATTCGTCTACTTTCGTGATTGAATTACTTAAGTCTTGTGAGTTATGAGCTAGCAATTTACATAATTTTTATTGTCAATGAATTACCCACAAACATGCATCCAATTAGGCATAAAATCAAACGCAAAGAAAATTAATTCAACTTACAAAATTAAATGCAATAATCAATGTGTTGATTAAAATAAAATTCCAACAAGTGCTAATCTAGCTACACAAATAAAAACTCTAAACAGTTTAATTACTTATAGTAAAGTATTTTAATACTATAAAGAAATCAAACATGATAAACAATAGATAGATGAAGATAGAAGAAAAACTATATTAAAAGAAATCTTCATTTTCAATCCTCCTTAAACTCTTCAATTCCAAGCTTGAATTCCTTGGTGGCCATCTCTAAAGATAACCTAAATAACTAAAATACTAATAATAGACTAAAAAGTAAACAAATTCTAATTAAACACTAATAAAAGAAAATAGAAAAATCAATGTAAATTTGGCACTAATAAAAACTTTAGATAGCAAAAAATATGAAATTTTCCTAAAGAACCTTGCAAGAGACATAAAATAAAAATATAAGACAAAGATGTTAGTGATGTGCCCTTGGCCAATAGTATTATGGCCATATTATAACTTTGTCTATTTTGCATCATTATAATAAAGAGGAATTTTATCATATTGACTCTATTGAATTCCATGAATGTTACTCTATTTAAGATCATCAAGTGTGCGACTTGATAGTAGAACTCTTAAATGGTAAATAAGTTATATTCTAAATCATCCCTATTCGGCCGTTATTATGGGAGAATAATAAATGAAGACTAGTATGAGGTTGACTGATGATCATTTTTACTGATAATGTATACGAGATACAAAGTCAAGTCATAGGTGTACTGAATTGATTCATATGAGAATACTACATGGATAATTGTCATAAGTTATTCTCATCATAATGATGTTATTATAGTCCTCTAGCCTGAGATCATCATAGAGTCCCGCATGATGAGTTTTATATTTTGACACATTCTAATATTATCTTTAACAGGATTATGTAATAGATTGTGATTGGATATAAAATGAATCATGTGAGGAGTATGAGTGATCAAGTGGGAATTTGTCCCTCACTAATTATGAGGAGGATATTTATGGGTCCCTCGATAAATTGGACTGAATATAAATGCATGGTCGTGCCTGAAATCAGTTGATAAGGAGTTATCAATTTTAGTCTAATTGAGATCGAGAAATAATGTGATTGAATTGTTATGGATGACATAAACCATGCCTTATGTTCAATCTAAGATATCGTGTACAAAAGGACTGTAATATTATTGTTAAATATGCTGTGTCAGATTACTAACCTTCACATAACTTCGGTAGTTATAATGTCTTGCTAGAGACCACTTATAACTTATGGGCTACTAATGAGATTGGAGGCTCATTGCCAACATTATGTGAATCTACAGGGTCACACACTTAGAACAGACCCAAAATAGATATTGAGCTTATCAGCCCAATTAAATAGTTATCTCTCTTATGTGTAATTAGTTTATATATATATATATATAGAATTAAATAATGATAATAAACCAAACAAAGGTGTTTTGGTATTTGAGTAGGACTCTTCAAACCCTAATTGATATGGATATATATATATAGAGATATATATCACATATTGGGTAGTAAGTCTCTGCACATCATTATTTATAAAAAATATATTCTTTTAGAAAGAAATGTAGAGAGAAAATTGAGAGAAAGGTACTAGCACACCAGCATCGTTTTGGGGTATTCTGTTCATGTGGATACTAGTAGAGGACGTTGCTCTTTAGTTGCATATGTATTCCGACAGAAAACAACGAAAGGCTCGACGTAGAGTGTCACCAGAGTGAACCTCCTCTCTTATGTCCTACAATCTTGCTATTGAACTCGTCTTGGTAAGATTCTAGACTCGATTAAATTGATTTAATCCAAACTACTTGGATCTTGGTGGAGATTTTTAGGGTCAAAATTTTTATTTTCCGCTGCGTGATTATGACCCAGAACCTAACAAAAGAAAGGAAAGGTTTTGATCATTATGTCAACATATAGGAGAGGTGTATATATAAGAGTGTAGGCACTCTTCAACTTGGAACACAATCAATCAACGAAAGGATATGACCGTTCATTGAATGATTGTAACTCAAAACAGTTATTTCATATATTTTTTTTTAAAACATACCCTGCAACATGCCCATGTTTCGAATTGTGTTCACAATACACCCTGAGACATGCTCGTAATTGTGCCCATGTCTACTTTTAGAAATTTTCAAATTAATATACACAATTTGGAACATGCCCATATCTCAAAACCATGTCATATTCTACCAAAAAACCCATCATTCAATATGACTATGTACACGCCCATATTTCTCTCTAACATATTTTCCACTTGTTTCACATAGAAACAAACTCATATAAATATGTTTCTCTTATATTTACATACTTTATACTTTAAACTATAATTATATTTAATTATTTCAATAATCCTCCACTTAGTTTGTAATATAAAGTATTAAATTCAAGTTGCATACATAGTAAAAGTATCTTTCAATTTAAACTTTTACTTAGTATAAATATTTTAAGATCCTAATGAAATCAATGGTGGCAAACCTTTAAAATAATAATAAATATTAATAGTGATTAAGCCTTAAATCATAATTCCTTAATATTAGAAATGAAAATGTCACACACATGAAACTATATTGAATTCTTCAAAGGTTCACAATATTTTAGCACTAATATGGTCTTGTGCTATAATTCTGATTTCATAAACATATATAAAGTCTTATTACTTTGTTACAGTGGCACCACTTCTTATATTCATATAGGTGAAGTCCCTTGAACTATGCCTTGATCCATATATATATAAACTTCATTAAGAGTAAACTACTTATCCTTTAAACAAACTAACTATTACTAAAATTATCAACATTAGTACTACTTAACATCATTTACCAATTAACTTGTTATTACCCATCAAACTTCCATATTAGTGGTAGTGCTAACAAGAAATTAGGTTCTTATTAATTGATAAACTTAGTTAAAAGGTCTTAGTCCCATTCCGACATAAGTACTTTTAACCATATCTCTCGAGAGTCCTTTAGTAAATGGATCTGCCAAGTTTTTACAAGACCTTACATACACTATGCTAATGATACTATAACAAATTAATTATCTTATAAACTCATTTCTTAAGTTAATATGTTTAGACTTTCTATTGTATATTTTACTAAATGATTTAGACATGGTTGATTGACTATCACAGTATAAGGAAATGGTTGGCATCGATTGTGGCCACAACTTGATATCTAATAGTAAATTTCTCAGCTAATTTGCTTCCTTACCTGCGGCTGCTAAGGCTATAAATTTGGATTTTATAGTTGAATGAGTAATATAAGACTATTTTTTTTAATGCCTAAGAAACAACTCCACTACTAAGTGTAAAAATCCAACCAGAAGTAAATTTATTATCACTTGAACTAGTTATCCAACTAGTATTAGTGTACCCTTTTAATATAATTGGAAAGCTAACATAGAATAACCCGAGATTTATAATTTTCTATAAATACCCAAGAACCCTTACTATTTCTTTCCAATGATCAACACTAGGATTACTAGTAAACTTTAACAATTTATAAACTGCAAAAACAATATTAGGCATTGTATAATGCATTGCATATATCAAGCTACCTATAACACTAGCATATTCAACTTGAGTTATTGTTCTACTATTATTTTCCACAAGTTTGGATGAAACATCATAAGGTGTGTTTCCCTTTTTAATATTTAAATGACTGAATTTATTCAAAATTTTATCAATATAATGAGATTGAAAATGAACAAAACTCCCACTGTGCCATTTAACTTTGATACCCAAGATTGTATCTGCCTCATTTAAGTCTTTCATTTTAAAACGTGAGGATAAATACTTCTTAGTATCATTAAAACCATCCATATTGTTCCAACAATAAGCATATCATCAATATAAAGATAAATAATGACTCCAAACTTTTCAATGAATTTAGAATATATACATTTGTCAGCATTATTATGTTGAAAACCATGTTCTAAAATCATAGAATCAAACTTCTTATGTCATTGTTTTGGAGCTTTCTTTTAACCCATAAAGTGATTTAATTAATTTACACACTTTATTCTCATTTTTTGGTAGAATAAAACTCTATGGTTGCTCCATATGTACTTTTTTTTTTATCTAAATCACTACTTAGGAAGGCCATTTTAACATCTATTTGATGTACATATAAGTTATATATTGATGTTAGAACTAAAAGCATTCTGATGGATGTTACTCTAGCTATAGGACCATATGTATTAAAATAGTATAGACCCTCTTTTTGCTTAAAATCTTTTGCTACCAATCTAGCTTTAAAGGTTTGTAAAGATCTATCAGTATTATGTTTCCTCCAAAAGAACCATTTGCAACCAATTGACTTAGAATTGGGAAGTAGATCAACAATGGTCTATGTATTATTACTTAGTAATGAATCCATGTCATCATTAATCGTTTCCTTCCTAAAAGCCGAATCTCTAGAAGATATTGCTTTTTGAAATATCTTTGAGTCATTCTCTACAGTAAATAAAATTGACATTTTTATTAAGAACTATAGACCTATTTTCTTCAACTAAAAAAAAGATCGAATTATGAAGATATAAATCCTAGAAGAGCATACTTTTCTTTTCTATCTCTTTGACTTCTTCTAACTTCAATAACAGAATCATGAATTTTTTTTATTGCTAGAAATAAGTGTCACCATTTGAGTTTTCATTTAAATGCATATAGAATTCTGAACATTAGTAGGTACATTAATCAAATTGGAATCATTGGAAACTTTATGTGAATCACTTTGAAATTTATTTTCAATAAAGTCAATATCTCTTGATTCAATAATTACATTTGAACTCAAATCTAATATTTTATATGTCTTAGAGTTTTTTGCATATCCAATGAAAACACCCTTTAAGGCTCTTAGTTCTAATTTAACTCTTTTAGGATCTGAAACTCTATAAAAGGCCAAACATCCACAAACTAGAAGATAACTCAATTTTGGTTTTTTGTTTTTTCATAGCTTATATGGTGAAACCTTATATTTTTTAGAGGGTATCCTATTACATAAATGACAAGTGGTGAATAAAGGTTCTCACTATAAATTTATTGGTAATTTTACATTCATTAGCATGACATTAACCATGTCCACCAACATCCTATTTTTTCTTTCAGCAATCCTATTTTATTGTAGGGTATATGGATCACTTGATTGATGTATAATTCCATGTTCTTCACAAAAAGAAGAAAATCCATGGAAAAGTACTCACCACCTCTATCACTTTTAAGGATCTTTATTTTCATATTCTTTTAATTTTCAACTTCAGATTTATAAATCTTAATATATCTTTGATCCTTAGTTTTCATCAAGTAAACATATGTAAATTTAGAAAAATCATCAATGAATGTGTGAAGCATCTATTGCCACCTATAGTTATCATGCCATTTAATTCACATATATTAGAATGTACAGCTTGTAGTAAACTAGATGTTCTTTCAATTTTAGGAAATAGTTTCTTAGTCATTTTTGCTTGAATACAAACTTCATATGTTGACTTATCATCATGTATATAAGAAATCAAACCATACTTCGCCATATATTTTAATGACCTAAAACTTATATGAGCCAAATTGATCATACCATAATGATAAAGATAACTCAACATTATAAATAGAAATATATGTATTATTATTATCATTATAAAGATTAAGTTTGAACATTCATTTGTATGAATAAACCTTCCCCACAAATTGTCCATTCCTGAACAAAATTATTTTGTCAAATTCTAACACAATTTTGAACCCCTTTTTATTCAATAAATCAGCAAACATGAGATATTTTCTCATGTCGAGTACATGTAACACATTCAACAAAAGTAATTTTCTACTAGATGTAAACAATAATTTCACATTACCTTTGCCCACTATTTTTGTAGAATTATAATTTTTCATCAGCACTTCATGTCCACTGTCAACAACTATATAATTTTTGAATTGTAATATGTTATTGCATAAATGGACAGTAGTACAAGAATCATACCGCTAATCATTGGTAATTGAAACTGCAGCCATATGAAGTTCGATTACCATTCCAATATGCAAATATGTCACCATAACTATAAGTTTGGGTTTGTTATTATTCAACCAAATTCGCTTTGTTGGAATTCTAAATATTTTGATGAACTTCATACTTTTATTTTTTGCAAAACTTGCAATCTCTTTTATAATGTCCCTTTTTTCTATAATTGTAGCATGTCTTTTCTTTTTTAGTTTTGCTTGAATTTTTAAAACTTGAACCATGTGTTTTATAATGTTTTCTTTTGTTTCCTCCACTAGACTTTTGATTATATTCAATAAAATTTACTTTTGTTGTAGGTTCATTTATAAATTTCTTAACTTGTACTATAGTTTCCTCTTCTATGCAAAAATACTTTGGAATTTATTTAAGAGAAACCTCTTTTGTGGTATGTAGAAGTAGGGCTGAGCACGGGACGGAGAAAAAACTGAATCGAACCGAAAATTCGAACCGATAAACAAAAAACCGTATTGGAACCGATTAATTTTAACCCCGAACCGAATAAAACCGGACCGTTTTACTAATCTGATACGGTACTGGAGATTTTTTAAAAACCGTACCGGAACCGACCCGAAACCGTACCAAAATTGGTACCGAACCAAAAATCGAATATAGTACTGGATATTATATGAATAAATAATATATATATATATATATATATATATATATATATTATTAAAAAAATTAAAATTATTAATTTCATTATTATTACTATTATAACAAATATTTAAATTACTTAAAATAAAATATTATTCACAGCTAATTTAATATTAAAATAAAAAAATTAATTATTAAATATAATAAAAATTTATATATTTTTAATAATAGTATTATCAATAGAAATAGACTAATAGTATTATTAATAAACGTTATAATGTAAATTGGCATTCATATTAAGTACTAATACTAATTATTAATTAAGAATAATTTA
>CATIWO010408601.1:0-27157 GCA_949673435.1 Macaranga tanarius
CAAAAGCTCTGTAACTGCTTGATGGCAATCCATCTAACCACCACCATGGGTTCTTGATGGAATTGTATTAATTGCATGCATCAATAAGATGTGTAACAGTGACAAAACAGTATAATATCAAGTGAAAATATTTAAGCATGCACCAACAATGGTATAATAAATATTGACCAAAAAAAAAAACAATGGTATAATAAATGAGCTATTAATTGGATCAACAAACAAAAATAATTGTTTGATAGGTAAAAAATCAGAACTTTGATAATAGTATTTCAGAGCTTTAAATTTTTGTAGGTAAATATGGGGAGGTAATTGACCGAAAGATTGGTTGGAGCCTTAAATGATAAAAAAGTGAAGAAGTTAACACAGAGATGACTCATCTCAGATGAGGACCGTCAAATTTGAGGGAATTTAATTCCATTCGGCTATTAAATTCATAATTTTTTTTATATGTGGTTACTATAAACGAGCCGAGCCGCTCGCGAGTTAGTTAAAACTTAACTCGATAAAAATTTGTTCAATTTCATATATTGAAGCTCGTTTAGTAAATCAGCTGAGTTTAAACTATGTAAAGTTCGGTTTGTGAAGTTCGCAAACAAGTTTGATTCACGAGTCAACTCGTAATTTTAATTTTAATGTACTAATAATTTAATTTTAGATATATAAAATATAAATTTTTATTCATTTAAGTATTTAAAAAATATATTATTAAAAAATTATAATTTTATAGTAATTTATTTAGTAAATAATTTATTTTATATTTTTAATAAATAATTTTAATTTATATTTGATATTTTTAAAAATTTATTTTAACTCGTTTAAACTCGTGAACATTAAGCGACATGATAAATTTAGCTCGAGTTTGATTGGTTATAAACGAACCAAGTTTTAGCTAGTTAAAACTCAATTCGGCTCGGCAATTCAGCTCGTTTACACCTATAATGGTGAAACACTTGAATAAGTGCATCAGTCACAGCTCCACCGCAGTACTAAAACAAAATGTAACGTTTAACGCATGTGAATCAACAACCAATTGCTTCAACAATGTATTGAATTTGAACCGTAATTTGTAATCATATTTTACATTGAATTGAATTAATTAAAATCCAATAAACATTGAATATTAATGATTTAAAAAAATTGTAAATTAACATAATTTAATTATACATTTGAAGTTTGAATAGTTTGAACTTTAAAATTAGTTTTTGATGTTTATTTTTATTTTTTTGTACTTGTGCAAAGCAGACAATCGACAACTGAGTTATTGAGCTTTCAACAACTAAGTTATAGGCCTGAGTTTGAACTTAAGTTACGAGTTTATATAACCATAAGTTATATGAAAATTGAACACATCATGAACCAAGCCAAGATTTTGTCTAGAGAGAGGAGCTGAGAGTGAGAACTGGAAAGTGGAGAAGAGTTCTGTTTCGTTTGGGCCCATTGTTGTTTCTTTGTGTTGGGGCTTTAGGGTCCTCCAAAATATTACCAGTCTGGAATTGAGTGGGCTATAAATTGTCCAAGTTGAAGATTAGAAACGGTCCAAATTGGCTCATGAAGTTTTCAAAAAAAGAGGCGAATGATAATAATAAAAAAACTTTAAATTCTTTACAAATAAATAAATTTCACAACAAATTTTAAACTATATCAATATAATCCATTAATTTAAACAACATATCAAAAGTAAAAGAATTAGTAAACAGACCTCAAATACTAAAAATAAAAAATTTAATAAAAATAGTTGTATGACCCATTCGTTAGTAATTTATTAGTAAAATTCGAAAGTTAGGTAATTATTAAAGATAAAATCATATTAACATGTGTCCTATAATTATTTGATGCTAGTTTGTGTTAATGTCTACTTTCTGAACCATTTTTTTCAATTATTTGATTTATTTTTTAAATTTGATAAATTTTATCAATTCCGTTTTAAATTTATAATATCATTATGTGAGATGTTATATTGGTAGATATTTTTGGACACAAGAATATCCACTGTCCTTAGGTTTCAAAAAAAATCATAAAGTTCAATTAAAAAAAAAAATCATAAAGTTCGCAGCTTCATATTCTTATTATTATTATTATTATTTGTAAAAAATAAGTATATTCTTATCATTTTTCTAAAGACACTTCAGCTTTTTGTCCGAAAACAAAAACAACTTTCAAAACATCGCCACCTGTAAACGAGTGAACGTCCATTTTCTTACGCTGTAAGTATTATACGACGTCGTTGTTTTCACAACTTGAATTCTCAGACGCGGACAACCTCAATCCGCTGCACCACGCCTAGGAACTTCACACTTCGCGAAATCAATATAAAACCAATCAGCGTAAGTACAACGCAATCACAACCCTTGCCAACAAAACTCCACCCTATCAATCATGCACCACACTCTCACAAAATCAAATTTATCTGGCCATAACATAACTGTGATTATACGACGTCATATTCTCTTCTTCCTCGTCTCTTTCCCGCGATCTCCGCGTTTCTTCTACTTTCATAACTTTTTCTTGTTTGGCTTTAAACCTCATTTTGAAAATATTTGTTCTTCATTTCTCTGTTCATAAGATTTATAGATCCGATTTCACAATTTCTGAGTCGAGTTATCGAACTCGGACCGAGTCAAAAGTCTGTATAAGTTATTGAATCGCATGCTTGTTAAATCTAGGGTTTGGATTGTGCTTAGTTCGGTATCGGAATAATGTCTGGGGCTTATGATTGCTGGGAGAGGCTGGTCCGAGCCACCTTGAATAGAGAGCAGCTCAGAACTGCCGGTCAAGGCCATGAAAGAACTCCTAGCGGCATCGCCGGAGCTGTTCCACCTTCGCTCGTTCGCACAACCAACATTGATGCCATTTTGCAGGCTGCCGATGAGATTCAAGGGGAGGACCCTAACGTCGCTAGAATTTGTGAGTTGCATTTTATCATTTTTTTTTAAGAATTCGACTGATTAATTTTGGTATTAAATAATGATTAATTATGCATTATTAGTTGCTTGTGAATATGCACATTTCTTTGTTTGTAGACTCTAGTGCTTTCCTTTCTTATTTGAAGCCTGTGTAAAATATTTTACAAAAATTCTGACGTTGCAAGTGCAGTATGTGAGCAGGCATATTCCATGGCACAAAATTTGGACCCAAGCAGTGATGGCCGGGGTGTTCTGCAATTTAAGACTGGATTGATGTCTGTAATTAAGGTGTAATCAAGTTTTGAATTTTTTACTACTGTATGTGATTTGGGCAAAAGTTTATTAGTGTGGCCATTTTAAGTACTGTCATTTATTTTTTTAGATCATTTCAATGTCTTAATAGAGTTTGGATGATTTCATTAATTGCTGCAGCAAAAACTTGCTAAAAGGGATGGGGCTCAAATAGATCGCAGTCGTGACATTGAACACCTGTGGGAATTTTACCAACGTTACAAGACACGACATAGAGTGGACGATATTCAAAGGGAGGAGCAAAAGTGGAGGGAATCTGGAACATTTGCCACTGCTAATCTTGGAGAGTATGACCAAAATTTCCTTGCCACTGGTTTCCTTTTCATTTGATTGGTTTACTCATGCCAGCCATATCGTTTATTGGAATATCTCTTCTTCACGCAGCTGAACTATTACATTGTTTAGTTAATGACTCCCTATTGTTCTGGTTAAATGTGCAATGTGCATCACATTTGTTCATCTAATGAAAATTCTTTGGCCTTACAGTTTTCTCTTCACAGATGAAAATAGATAGTAAACTAAACATGCATTCCTGATGGGAGTCTTGGAGACCCCTGTGACTAAAGCTAAGCTACAACCAATTGAATGCTGGTTTGGAGTGTTGAGCCTTTTATAACTGTTATCTTTACACCATTGACAAAATTGAATGTGTACTTTCATTTAATTCTCTTAATTGTCAATTTTTTTTTTACCTAGCGCTGTGTGTATTTTCTATTTTCACTTGTCTTTCTGTTTTTTTGTTGATTGATTATGCTATAAGTAAGTTAAGAGTTGTATTTTCTTGGAATTGAAGTTTACACAACTTGGTTAACATGCATGGGAGACAAAATAAAACTTGTTGTTTCTTCTTTTAGGCTGGAACTAAGATCTCTAGAGATGAAAAAGGTATTTGCTACCTTGAGGGCCTTAGTTGAGGTCATGGAGGCACTTAGCAAAGATGCAGATCCTCATGGTGTTGGAAGACTTATTATGGAGGAGGTAATTTTCTTTACCTACCTTAGATGTGAGATATTAGGTTGTAAAGTACTTATTCACATTTTTTAACATATTATATGAAATACTTAGTAACTTTACCTATTTAATTATTTTGTACATCTGTGGCTAGTATTTAGGATATATGCAATCTAGAGCTGGCTAAAATCGTGCTATATGCAAGAGTAGATTGTTATCATTGCCCTCTAATCATCTAACTTCTAAGATGATTATCTATGACCAACTATTTTCTTTTACAGAATTGTTGCTCTATCTTTTAATGCTTACCCTGCAGTTTTATCTCTTGCTAGAGAAAGCAAAAATGAAGAAAATGACTCTTCTTGCTGAGAAAAATTTAATCACAGAGTGTGTATATTAATGCTGAAGCTCTAGGCACTGATTGACTTGACTTTCGGCTTGTGTTTTCCAGTTGCGAAGAATTAAAAAAGTTGGGGAACTCACACCATACAACATTGTCCCTCTGGAAGTACCATCATTAACGAATGTTATTGGTGTTTTTCCTGAAGTAAGTTGGTTATCAAACATTGAAGAACATTTATTGCTAATGTATTTAATCAGGGATGTTACATTTCTCTAGCTGATATTTACTTCTGCTTTACATTCTGTCACCTTGAATGATTTGTAATCTCAAAAATCAAGTACTCTCCATGTCTGTTTTCAATGCAAAATCTCATGTTGTTTTAAATTGTGGTGATTTTTCTAGGTTAGAGGTGCAATATCTGCCATTAGATATGCTGAGCATTTTCCAAGACTTCCTGCTGATCTTGAGTTTTCTGATGAACGGGAGGCAGACATGTTTGATCTTTTGGAGTATGCATTTGGCTTTCAGGTTTGTGCAGATGTTTTATATTTGTATCTGAATCTGCTCCCATATAGCTTTTGAACTTGGAGTTTATTGTATTAGAACCTGTGCATGCAGAGCTTCATTTCACTGGATTGGTCTTATCTTTATGTTATACATTCTGTATATTGTCTAGTGAAATAAAGCACTTATATTTGGGCTATATTTGTAAATAGCTAGTTTGCTTATGTTTGTGCTGTGAACCACTCTCCTAATTTTTTTTGGGATTGGTAATTTCCTAATTAATTGTTTGTTTTTTTCTTTGGCAGAAAGACAACATAAGGAACCAGCGCGAAAATGTTATTCTCACAATAGCAAATGCACAGTCGCGATTAGGCATACCTGCCCAGGCTGATCCTGTGCGTGCTTTGAATGATTGAATTCACCATTCCATTTTCTGTTTTTTTTTTCAAATGAAAAAAATCTAATTGAGTCAAGGCTATCATACTTTAGATGGAATTATTTTGATTGTTGTGCCTTTTCGTCTAGCAACTGAATTCAACTTAACTCAATTGATCATTAGTTAAGATGAGTTGTGATTGCCTTTTTACCTCTGTTTATGATTACTCTTGATCAAAATCCTGGTATTAATTCAAATGCATTTGTCCTTCTGCTCCTGTCATATGGTTTATCCTTCTTTCTTTTCCACCTTACTTATTGAATTTCTCATTTTTCCTAGAGGAGTATATATCCCGCGCTCTCTGTTTAGTTAATTGTCTACCTTCCTCCCTTTGATAAGTTATCTTCTTTGTTTTATATTTTGTTTTTGATGCTTCTTGTCTTAACCCCTAAACCCATAACCTCAACTCCCCCACTCCTCCGCTTAAACAACATATACTTAGATGTTGCATGTGCTCGTGTTTCTAGGTTCAAGGTCTTTGATATCTTTCTGATGATGATTTGCACTTCTGTCTATCCGTGCGTGCTTCTTTTGGTTGGTGGCTTTAAGCCTTTAAGGTTTTATTTTCCATGCAAGTATGATTGAGCCACTTGACAACAAGTTTTGACTAATTACATAATGTGTTTCATTATTTACCTGCTATACATTGTAATGGCTTTTACTTACTATGCATGTCATGAAGTTTATTATTATATGGCCCAAATTTTGTCACTCTTGTTGTATAGTTCCTATCTAGGAGTAAGGTGTTGATGTGATCAATGATTAAATTGATTTTTTTTCTTTTTTTGCTTAGAAAATTGATGAGAAAGCTGTCAATGAGGTATTTTTTAAGGTGCTGGATAACTACATCAAATGGTGCAGATACTTGCGTATACGCCTTGTATGGAATAGGTAACTTCTCCAGCCTACAGTCATTCTGAAAATTTCAACTTGGCTTATTTAATCTTCTCCTTCATATTTGTTTTCTTTCTTTGAACTTACTGATATTGACATCATTTCAGCATTGAAGCAATTGATAAGGACAGGAAGCTTTTTTTTGTTTCATTGTACTTTCTCATATGGGGTGAAGCTGCAAATGTTCGATTTCTCCCTGAATGCATTTGCTATATATTTCACAACGTAAGCTTTGTATCTTTTTGTCTTACAGTTCGTAATTTGGTTTACCATCCTGGTTCAATTAAACTTCAAAGAAAGTGTATCTGACCCTGCCAGCTGTAGTTGTTTTCTTTGTGCTCATGTTTGATTGCTATATTGTTCTTCTCAGTACTAAGACTATATAATTACAGCTTACTTGATAAAGTTTTAACACTTAATATCTTAGGTGTAGACTGTTGAGTGAGTGGGTATTGTCAAATACATTCCAACTCTTTTTATCAAAAACAATGATGCTATTATACAAGCTCAAAAATTAACCATTGAAAAATAAGTGTTGAACAGATTGATGAAAATCAAGTTGATGTTTTTAATGCTCTGCATTACAATGCATTACATGTTTCAACATGCAATTTCTTTTCTTTGTCAGTTTTCGATTTTGCAGATAAAATGGTGCAAATTTCTTTTCTCTTTTAGAAATATTGAACTAAAGCTTTCCTTAAGGATAAAGTAACAATTAAAATTATGTTTTTTCTTTTGAATTGAAAAGAAAAATTCAAGTTCTTAACTTTAGAATTCGCTTGGTATTTGAAGTCAAAGAAATCTTTCTGTGGCATGTTTCCTAGAAATCTGATGTTAATCTTATTCATTTAGAGATGCCAAAATTATGTCACTGCAAGAGCGTAATGCTGCTTGTGCAAGTAGAATATGCAGCTCTTATTTGTTGTAGAAAGCATAATGTATATTATAAATTAGTAAGTATGACCTCATCTTTTAATTAACTTGGTTTTTTCAGTATCCTTGCAATTGCAAGACTTCATATGCAAATTGGACAAATATAATAACCCTATCTGCATCTTTTTTAAATACAGTTTGACATATGTTCAATGAAATTTTTAGACATTTGTATATATTCCAAGTATTCTTTCATATGTGCTATTTGTTTTTAGTCAATATGGTAACATATTGAATTGTGATATTTAGATGGCAAAGGAGTTAGATGCAATATTGGATCATGGAGAAGCAAATCATGCTGCCAGTTGTGCAACTGATAGTGGTTCAGTGTCCTTCTTGGAGCAAATTATTTGTCCTATATATAAAACTATGGAAGCAGTACGTGGAACCTTACTTTGATACCCTGTTTTTGAATCTTATTGCTTTCTATATATAAGCACTTAGATGTTTGCTAAGCAGATCTATCCAGGGTGTCAATAAAAGCTGGAAACGGAGTTTTCTCTTTGCATTTTGGTTTGTACTATTGAGTGCTTAGATCATTTCTATTGAAATGTAAGATTGTGGGCTTGTGGCTGAGGAATGTCAATAGCATCATCTGTTAGTTGTGAATGACATGTTTACAACACTTATAACTGCCCACATAAGCAAAGTAACCAAGATTAAATAAAAAGGAAACTTCACCTGAAAGGCACACCATGAAGCACACATGAATTTTGTGTGAATGTCGCCATTTTTTCTGAAAAAAAGAAGAATTTTCATGTGGATTTGAGACAATAGACTTTTTAGACCTGCACTTGTATTATCTTCAGGATGATTTTTGCTAAGTGAGCAGTGTTGGTGACTCTTTTTTCTAGAACAATCGAAATTTTGGACTGAACTTATGGGGTTGTTTGAGATGCTGACTGCGGATGTATAACTAAAGAATTGCATATTGGCTATGCTGATAAGAGAACATATAGTTGGATCAATGTCTGTCCTTCTTTTAATTGGTCGCCTCTTGATTAGAAATGTTGGTGCTTATGAATTGTGCAGTGCAATCACAAAGTAGCTTTGATCCATTACTTTAGCTTCATTAAGTATAGGTTGAGTGTTCCCAGAACTAGTTCTTAAGATTACAGAGAGTTGACTAAATGGCAAAAGATTTGAGTGATGGCATGGAAGATTCCATTTTCATTTTGCGAACTTATACTGTTGTTTGGCTGTGGCCGTGCTTAAAAAGATGTGATACTTGAGGTAGCTGAGTGACCTTGGATGGAATTAAATCTTAATGCCTTTTGGTCCATTATTATGGTTTTGCTTTCCCCCTTTTCTATTTATGTTTTGAGATTTCAGACTTTGACTTGTGGTCTATGCTTTCTTTGTAGCTTTTCAATATGAAAACTGTGACTTTGCATCTTCAGTTTGGATAGGTAAATCAGTTTTGTTTTGTTGATATGCATGCAGGAAGCAAAAAATAACAACAATGGAAAAGCTTCACACTCGTCTTGGAGGAATTATGACGACTTTAATGAATATTTTTGGTGTGTTATGGTTTTGTTACTTTGCAGTTCAGACTTCGTTTTGTTATTTCTTCTTATTTTTGACATGTAATTTAGGTCCCCTACTTGCTTTGAGTTGAGCTGGCCTATAAGGAGGGATTCATCATTTTTGCTTGAGCCTAAGAAACGGAAAAGGGTCTGTTCCTATGAAATCCTTTTTGCTCTTGACTTGTTAAAAATTTTCATTTTCTATTTGTGAATATATATTTTTATCTCTGAAAATAATGCAGAGAGATGATGTAGTTTTCAAATTTTTGAATTAAATGTTTAGATGAGGATATTAATGTAGAACCACAATTCAAAATTGAGTGTCCTATTTATTTGGTGGCAGCATGAACATCCCCTTTGGAAGTCACTAGGTTGAATGGATCTGTCCATGTATTCAAAGGGGCATTGCATTCAACCAATGCTTGAATTTGAGTTATGCCTCATGTAAAATCTTCTCTAGAATATAATTTCAACTCAAGTGCTATACAGGGCATTTAACAATAATTAAAATTTCAGATTATCGCTAGTTAATGTGTCAATGTGATCATGGAGTTTTTTAATTTGACATTTGGGACTTAGTTTCAAATTGGTGTTGTTTAAGCTATTTGAATATGATATACAGCCATTTATATTGTTACTGCATTATGGGTACAATTATATCAATCAGTGGTTGTGCATTAGAGAATGTTGATTCACCTGCTATTCTTTACTTCTTGTTCTGTGACAAATAATTGTATCTTTTAGATGCTGGATACTTGTTTTTCTCATCTTTATTTTATAAACTGACAGACTGGAAAAACTGCTTTTGTTGAACACCGTACATTTCTCCACTTATATCGAAGTTTTCATCGACTTTGGATCTTTTTGGCTTTGATGTTCCAGGTGAAATTTTATGCTTCTCAATTTATATTATGTATGCTCTTCTTGGGAACATATGTCTTTCATTTCTTAATTTAGTATGCTCGTGACTGCAGGCTTTGACGATTGTAGCCTTCCATGATGGACGTATCAATTTGGATACCTTTAAAGTAGCACTTAGCACTGGACCTTCATTTGCCATTATGAACTTCATAGAGAGTACAGTTTCTCCACACCATTCTAGAAATTATATTTTGGATGAACTATTTGATCTCATCCTTCCTAGGACTCATTTCCTTCTTTTCCCATCTGGCTGATTGCTGGGTACACAGGTTGTTTAGATGTCCTGCTTATGTTTGGGGCTTATACTACAGCAAGAGGCATGGCTATCTCAAGGATTGTTATTAGGTTCTTCTGGTGGGGCTTGAGCTCTGTCTTTGTAACATATGTCTATGTGTAAGTATTTGGTGTTGTTTTTGCTAGCTTGCTTTCAGATGAACAGCACATAGTTTTATTATACGGAAATGTATTTGTATATAGCCTTGTCAAATTATTGCAGGAAAGTTTTGGATGAAAGACATCAACAGAACTCAGATTCATTCTATTTTCGGATATATATACTCGTGTTGGGTGTTTATGCAGCTTTGCGCCTAGTCTTTGCTCTGCTACTCAAATTTCCAGCTTGCCATACCCTGTCTGATATTTCTGATCAATCATTTTTTCAATTTTTTAAGTGGATTTATCAGGTAATTCAATTAAATCTATTTTTCAAGGATGATTGTTTAATATCCTATAGATATGGCCTGAAGATACTATAGATCATGAAGACTGATTCATTGTTGTGAAATAAATTGTTTATTTCAGGAAAGATATTTTGTCGGACGTGGTCTTTTTGAGAAAATGAGCGATTATTGCCGGTATGTTTAATGATTTTGAGTTGTACTTTTTGGATTACATGATATTATCATGATTCTTCCAGTTTATGCTGTGAATGTAAAGAGTTCCACCTTTATTTTTTTTCCCTCTACTCTTTTTTTATAGGCTGGGTTGTGTAGTTCTTCTGAAATACTCAATTTCTCCTGTTGTTTGCCTAGATTAAATGCAATTACTCTTTATGCCTTGACCAATTTTGTCGATTACTCTCTCTAATTTTTAGAGTTGTTTTATTTTATGGACGGATATGAGATGCATTTAGGGTACATATTCATGTTTTTCTGAACTGTAGAACATTTGTACTGATAACTTATATGCTTCTTCTGGGTCTTCTAAACAGTAGTCTCTGGTTGATGCTCCATATCATTGGAGAGTATTTCTCATTAGTCATTACTTTCTTATAGTAGTTTTGTTATTTGTAAAAACCAGATGACTATTTGCACTTTTTTTTTCCTTCTTTTATGCACTAAATTTTCTTCTTCAGTAAAGCAAATGTTTCTATATCTTCCTGAAATTGTGCTTGACTGCTATGGGTTAATTTCATTTTATGCATTTCATTTTCATTCATACTGACAGGCAATAGTCATATAAACATAAGTTGTTCTGGTTGGTCCGAAGCATGTTTAGTAGGAAGCGATGGCAACTCATAAGAAATGCATGGGAATGTGACTATTTCTCAGAAGAAATGGGATTCAAAGCCTGTATTTCTTTCAGAATTTACTTTGAAAGGCTTATATTTCTCAGAAGAAATGGGAATCAAAGAATTTGTTAATGTGCCATTTTACTATGATAATTCTTTTAATGGGAATGTGACTACTATTTAAAATTCTGTTATCAACTACTGCAGGTATGTCTTGTTTTGGTTGGTGATCCTTGCCTGCAAATTCACATTCACTTACTTTCTCCAGGCAAGTTATTGTATCTCATTTTTATATTTGGTTGGTTAAGAGTGATATTTCCTTGTGCGTTGGCTTGGCATGTGAATTATATAACATGTCAGAATTGTTTCTCAATATGATATTACCGATGTGCAGATTAGACCCCTTGTCGACCCCACTAAAACTATCACAGGACTTGGAGATGTGCAATATTCCTGGCATGATTTAGTTTCAAAGAGTGAGCTCATTTTCATTATTTTTGATGCTGTTGACATTACTCTGGTGTTATGACGCAATTTGGTTCAAATTAAATTTTAACTATTGTTGCATTATGTCAAATTACTGTTAAACAACCATTGAGATACAAAAGACTGCACCACACTTTATAGTTTGGGAAGTGTGCAACCCCACTTTTAGAAAATAGTTTGACAAATTTGGTCAACTGAGGGGTTTAGGTTTGACTGGTTGTAAGTAATGTCAGTTCATTATCAAGAGATGGGCAAGATGCCTTTTTCTGCTAATATTCTTTGAAATTTAGATTAAGCCTTATTTTGGCAGATAAAAAGAACTTCATACAGTTCTGCTAACTTGTCCCATGCGTTATAAATCCTATATTGATGGCCAATTTGATTTGGGAAATATGGTTGGATTCTGCACCTGGATAATTCAACTTTCTGTTATAGAACACATGAACTAGTGGAAATTAGACTAGATGAGTATGAAATGAATTATCTTATTTGGTTGATTTTGCCCTTCCAGGTCAAACCCAGATCTACACCCATAGTAGGTACCTGATGACTGTTTCATGATGTATTTATCCAAATTTATTACGTGGTGGTACAATAAAACACCCAACATAGTGGCTTGTGGGATTTTTCTGTATTTGTGGCAATAAGGGCATGAAAACGTAAGTAAATCATGAAAAGAATTACAAAAGTGAAATAAAAAACGAGGGGAACAAATGAATATAAAACGTCCATTAACACCTTCAGTGGCAGATGTTGCTAGCAGCACCATCACATTTGGGGAGGAAGACAAGAGTCTGGCAGGTTTTTGAAATTGGTAGAGGATCTGCTGTGAAGGGATGTGTGTTTTTAACATTTGATATACAAGTATCATGGAGACAGGTTATGTTGCTCTTAATGGCACTGCAGTACTTTTTAGAACATTAGGTCCTTGGGTAGCTTTACAGCCAATCCATGTCAGTGGATGACTTGATGGATTTTATATAACTAGGATCTTCTGTTAAATGTGGATCTTGCTCTAAATTTATTTTTGTTTAGTTTTAACAATTTCTTTCCTGATTTTTTACTTGGATATCTTAAAAACTGAGATACTGCTTGATAAGATGCATAGTTGTTAAGCAATCTATTAAAACTTTGTTGTTGAAAGGATTACAGACTTTTGTGATGGAGAAAGTACTGTTGGAAACCCATTATTATTGCTAAACATTGGAAGTAAGTAAAATATGGTTTAATATACCGCTACATGGTGAGATGTTTTTGGGAGAAAATTTTAAATAGGCTACACTTTTGTGTCTTTCTGTATCGGTTAAGCTGAGTTTTTTTGCATGAAGTTATTGTGCTATTACAGCTATACTTCCTCAAATTCCCTTAACTTTATTTGTTAGCTAAAGAAAAATATGATGCGTAGAACTGTTCTCTAGCTTTTGGATTGGAATGCGCTTTCAAGTGAGGGATGTCCATAATTGGAAATTGGAAACCTTTGGAAACATGTTTGAGAATTTGTATAAGATGACTGTAGATATCGGTAGGGGATGCTTGAACTGTATTTTGACTTGAAATCCTAAGTGGAGTCCTGCGTCTTGACACCATTATGAGGGTAAGAAAATTTTTGTTGGAGCGCAATTTGGAGGATTTGCATCTTCTGAGGCTTTATTCTTTGCTTGGGAGGTTGCAATCAGATTTAACAATTTTACTGCTTACTGTTTTATTTAGTGAACCGACCTTGTGTCCTTGAAGTGTGATTCTCCAGTTGCAATTTGGAACGCTGTAATGGAGGGCAATTAATTTGTCTGAAACCCCTCTAGCATTCTGAGATATTCTCTCCTTACCAGGGGCGTCTAAGTGAAAGATAGCTATCAATATTTAGCTTTGGAATTGTTGCTATAGTGTATAACTTCTATGGCAATGTTGCCCTTCTTACTCTCCATCAACTTCCTTCCCTAAAAAAAATTTTTCTTTACTTGGTGGTAATTACTTGAAAGGTTGGTTATCTGTTACATTGTGGTAGTTGCTTGAAAATGTTGGTATCTGTTACTGATCTGCTAATTATTTTTGCAGATAATAAGCATGCTTTGACCGTAGCTAGTCTATGGGCTCCTGTTATCGCTGTGAGTACTTTTTATTTTTTAGTTTTTAATTTTTCTTTAGCTTGATGCAGCTGGAAAGGAATTGGGGATTAGATTTCTTAGTGGAATTAATACAAGCCATTTTTAAGTTTTGTTCACTATTGTTCTGTAAAATTAAGTAAAAAAGGGATATGACATTATGTAAAACGAAGGGCATCATCTTGAAACTTTACTATTATAAAAGTTCTTGGTTGAAGGCATTAATTGCCTTATACCAGCATGATGAATCTCAACTTTTAAGCATGGCAATTTGGTAGTTTCTCATTTTGTACATGTGACTTTCTTCCAGATTTATATTATGGACATTCAAATCTGGTACACTATTCTCTCATCAATTGTGGGTGGCATAATGGGAGCGCGGGCTCGTTTAGGCGAGGTACCGGATGGCCTGTAGCTTTTGCAAATTACGTCTTTCAAATTGAATGAGTGTTTCTGTTTTGCTTCTTGTTCTATCAATGTCTGACTTTAGATTTCCCTATTGTTACAAAATCTTATGGCAGATACGATCACTTGACATGGTGCACAAACGTTTTCAGAGCTTCCCACAGGCATTTGTGAAAAATCTCGTCTCTCCTCAAGCAAAAAGGTGGTGGTTGTTTTCCTGTTGACAAATGGATAGTATAGCATTGAGTATAAGCTTAGGTCATTGTCAGGTTTTGTGCTTTTTTAACTTCATGGGCTGGTAGTACTCAGGAGAGGAGTTGATACTTTTAAGTAAGGTGTCTAATTTTTGCCTATGCTTCATTTTGTCCCATGATGTGTTAACTGGAATGTTAATCAACATCATTTGTACCTCCGATATCTTTCTTACATGAAAAAATAGGTTAGCTTAGCCAGCTTCAGATAAATTTAGCATGGGTTGCTGAGTTGATGAGCTTAGAGTTGGATGTTTGTTTGTTTGTTTTGTTTTTTTTTTTTTTTTTGTGACCAAGTTACAATGGGGGGATCGGGAAGGGGTGGGGTGGGATTCAAATCCCTCCCCAGGCACTTTTAAGTGCCTCATGCCGCTGCACTACAAAGATGCTGGCAGGATGTTTGTTTCCATGCTTGTTAACTCATTGCTGTCCTAGCCATTGATGTTCTTGTCTAGCAATACAATTTTTTGCTGATAAAAAAAATAATATAAAAAAAACTCATTGCTGTTCCAGTATTAATGACAGTCATTTTTAGGATTATTGCATAATGCATAAATTTATTGGTCATTAGTTTTAGGGACCGTGCAGATGATATACTCTATAGGGGTGTTCTACGATCGTAGAAGTTATATGGATTATGGGGTCTTTTGCTCAGTGGTCTTATTTGCTAAAGTGAACATCCATGTCTTCTTTGTTCACTTTGAAAATTGATGTCTACTAGAGTATTTTGTGGTCTGTTATACAAGATTTCAAATGACTTTGGATAAAACTTCTACTATATTCTCTCTTTAATAACTTTGCCTTGATAAACTCTTACAGGATGCCGTTCAGCCGACAAGCATCTCAGGTAGTTTAATTATTATTTTTTTCTTTTCCCTTCTAGGTGGTTTATTGTTTTCTGGAAGTTATATTAATAATGAGTTGTAGGCCAAGAAATCCTTGGTTTTGTTTGAACTGCACTAAACATTGCTGGTGACTAGATAATCTTCTTCTTTAGTTTAGCTGGATGAACTACTAAAGTTGTATAAACTTTGGATATTGCCATGCAAACTATTAGCAACATCTGTTTCTCGTCTTACCATTAGATAGCTTCTGATTGCAATAAGAATTAATGTAACTTGTTGGGATTTTGAGACCTGACTTGTAAATTGTTTTAAGGAATAGATATGCACGCGCTTGCTATTTAAATAAATGTTTTGCATGCATGCACGGCATTAAGAAATAGGTTCATACATGCTGCACTGTGGACTTGACTTGAACACTTAAACTTCTGTTTATTTATTTTGAGAATAATTCATGTTAATCAGTCATGAGATTTTATTGACATTGGGATCTAAAATAACCTTGTGCTAGTTTAGCCCTACAACTGTTGTTATTCATTTGTGTTTGTGAACAAATTATTGTCTGAAATATGAGAATTGCACAGTGTGTGCAATAGTTTTCTGTGCCTATTCCCATCTTCCAAGAAATTTTCAATGTTGTCATTGGATTAGTTTTTCATTTCTGCTTAGCATCTATTCCTTCTTTTACACAGTATTCCTGCAATTATAAACAGAAGGTTACGACAGTAAAAAATGTGATGTGTGATCTAAATCTTGACTGAACTGATGTGTCAGCTTTTGTTCAGGAATCTCAAGATACAGATAAAGAATGTGCTGCGATGTTTGCTCCTTTCTGGAATGAGATAATCAAAAGCTTGCGTGAGGAAGATTATATAAGTAATAGGTATATGAGACATGTATGCTTTATCCTGCTGGTGCTGGTATTTCCTCTTCTTCTGTTTCACATTCATACATTAATTCATGTTTATTATGCTTTCAGGGAGATGGACCTACTTTCCGTTCCTAGTAATACGGGGAGCCTAAGATTAGTTCAATGGCCTTTGTTTCTTTTGAGTAGTAAGGTGCGTCTTATTGCTGGTCATCGGGAACATTTTTGATTTTTTACTAGATCTTGTCATAAACTTTTGCTGTTATAACTTGTCCAGATCTTGTTAGCGGTTGATTTAGCTATGGACTGCAAAGATACTCAAGCAGATCTTTGGAACCGAATATGTAGGGATGAGTACATGGCATATGCAGTTCAGGAGTGCTACTACAGTGCTGAAAAAATCTTACACTCTCTGGTTGACGGTGAAGGGAGACTCTGGTATGAACCTCTTTACAATGCTGCCTTTAACTTCTGTTTTTTTTTTTTTATGCAGTAAATTTTCGGTTAATATTGATGCCATGATCTCTAGAAGGCTAGATATGCTTCTTTTTTTGCTTTCTTTTTTACTCTATGCTTGTACAATATGATAGGGTTGAAAGGATCTTTCGAGAGATCAATAACAGTATATTGGAGACCTCATTTGTTGTGACTTTATCACTTAAGAAGCTTCCTCTTGTGGTGCAAAGATTTACTGCACTAACTGGACTCTTGGTATGTTGCATGTTTTTTATAGCACTTCATTTTGCAAGTTAGTACTGTTTGGATGTTAACTCATGTTTCAAACTGGTCATAACTCCTTGCTTAAAATATCAGTAGCAAATTAAGCTGATATATTCTTAGTCTATGGTCTCATAGCCCAAAAGAATTGCGCCCTTGTGTATCTGTGCTTAGTTCTTTTTCTTCTTCCTTCTTTTTTAATTAAATGAGCTTATTTTGTTTCAGATTTGAGCATGCTGGGCCCTGCAAAGCTGTTGACCTGTTCATAAATATCTGAATGCATTTCTTTCTTTCCTGTGTTTCTTTCTGTATTGTTATTTTTTTTTTATTTTTGCTAGTCTGACATGGTGCCTGGTTGTTGAACCATGGGCCTATGACCTCCACTTGGAATTGACTGTAGTTGTGTCAACTTAGCCAACCCTAGTTGGTAATATTTGAATTTACTTGTATCCACATTAAGTAGACATGTCAAAGATAGTTTGTTTTTCCTCCAATTATATATGCTTTTGGTTCGGATATTATCATTTTGTCATTCTGTTTCACTAAATTGTTACATTTTGGAAAACAAATGCAGATTCGAGATCAACCTGAACTAGCTAAAGGTGCTGCGAATGCTTTGTATCAGCTCTATGAGGTTGTGACTCATGATTTGCTGTCATCTGATCTAAGGTATTGTTGGTCTTACAATATTACTTGAAAGTACTCTTGAGTTTGGTGGTATTTTGAATTCTGTTTGAATTTAATGATACAGAGAGCAGCTTGATACATGGAATATTTTAGCTAGGGCAAGAAATGAAGGGCGCCTGTTTTCTACGATGGAATGGCCAAGAGATCCAGAAATTGTAAAGATTTTTAAAGTTTAAGAATCCTTTTTTTAGTTCTTAGCTTGTTATGGCATTTGCATTTACATGTCTAAATTTATCTTTGTTTGCGCAGAAAGAGCAGGTGAAACGATTGCATCTTCTTCTTACTGTGAAGGACACTGCAGCAAATATCCCGAAAAATCTGGAAGCCAGAAGAAGATTACAGTTCTTTACTAATTCACTATTTATGGATATGCCTCAAGCAAAACCTGTTTCTGAAATTATACCTTTTAGGTAAATATGATTTAGCATACCAACAGGCAACTTTCTTTACTGGTATTCAATCAATCTCATTGTTTGCTTATTATATCTGCGTCTGCAGTTTTTGACTGATTTTTTGCTATTTTTATAGTGTGTTCACCCCATACTATAGTGAGACTGTACTTTATAGTTACTCTGACTTGCGAGATGAAAACGAGGATGGAATATCAACTCTTTTCTATCTTCAGAAAATTTTTCCAGGTATATCTTGTTTCCTTGTTCTATCAGTGAAGTTTTAGTAGCAAACCTCTTGGGAATACTGAACATGGTCAAATTATGAAGAGGATCATGGAACAGAAAGTGTGATTAAGAATGAAACCCATGAAGAGATGATTGGACATTTCCACCTATATAAACAATTTTAGAGATTTTAGTTACCAATACCATTATGTCAATGGAAAATGATTGACTTTGGGTTAATAGTCAAGAGGCCCCTAAGTTAAGTTAAAAAGTGGAACACACATCCTAGTAAAGTGGTGATGCCAGAATACTGGTGTTATAATTGTCAAGGTGAAAGTTCTAAAAGTACTTGTAAAAAAGCTCAAAGATCTTTCCTCGATAAAATTGAATGGTCCTAGGTACATCTTGGACAGAGTCTGAACTTAAAATGAAAATTGCAGAATGTGTTAAAGGATATTCGGTTGTGTTTGGATGCAAGCATTTGATTTGAAATTCTAAATTTCAAATATAAGGATTTCAAATAACATGTAATTAGTTGTTATTTCAAATCCTCATTAAATGAGCTTTTAAATTTATTGTGGATTTGTTTCAAATCCTCATCAATACATTACATATTTGCCAAACAAAAGATTTGATCCAAATCCAAATCCGTGATCAAATCTTTTGCATCCAAACATAGCATTAATTTCATCACTTTTTCTATATGTCTTAGCTGATATTGGATTCTGTTCTATACCATACCGAGCATTAACATTCTTTCTTGAATGCTCATCAGAATGTCTTTGTTTTTCATGGCTGTATATGACTTGTTCTAGATGAATGGGAGAATTTTTTGGAGCGGATTGGCAGAATAGAATCTACTGAGGTTGTTGATTTTCAAAGAAATTCTAGTGATACTTTGGAGCTTCGTTTTTGGGCATCTTATAGAGGGCAGACTCTGGCACGAACTGGTTTGTTTTTGCCTATATAATTGTTGTATGATTGCTTTATTTTACTTCCTTTCGTGATTCATCTTATTGTGTCACGATGCTTATGAGAAAACACTATATATATTTAATTTGTTTTTTCATTTTTTTGTTTTCCTTGGGGAGACAGTGCGTGGTATGATGTACTATAGAAGGGCTTTGATGCTGCAGAGTTTTCTCGAAAGGAGATCACTAGGAGGTACTTACTTTTGATTTTCCCATGATTTTCTATTCTCTGAGGCAAAAAATCAATTCACATAGTTCATCTTGTTTTTGCAGTGGATGATCATACTCAAACAGGTTTCTTCACCACCCAAGGCTTTGAATTATCACGTGAATCAAGGGCACAGGCTGACTTGAAATTCACCTATGTGGTATCATGCCAAATTTATGGGCAACAAAAGCAACGGAAAGATAAAGAGGCTGCTGATATTGCTCTTTTGTTGCAGCGGTACAAGTTTTTTAATTGATTTTTTGCTTTCTAGAATTGATTTTTCTAGTTACCTAACAAGATTATGTTTAATTTTGTAATGGAATGCTGTCTTTGTTAGCATAATATGTTTAATCTTTAAACTAACAAGGAATAAGGAAGTAGACACGGACCTCATCTTCTCAAATGTTCAGGTCGACATTTGGATTTCACTATGTGTAGTGATTGCAAGGATTGTGTCAGCTGCCTCTTTTTTTTTTTTTGCATGTCTAACACATTGATAAATTTTAATTCTGGCCTGAGAAGAAATTTAATTTTGATGAGCTGAAAGGAGGCCTTTTTAGAAAATAATAATTTTTTTGTTGTCCTTGCATCACGTGATGATGTAAGAAACCTATCTGAAATTCATATTATGATTACAGGCTTTGTTTATTTTCCCAAATTATTTTACTTTAGATTTAAAATTGATGGTTGAGAAAAGAAAAAGAAAGAAAAATAAACTGGGTTGACAGCAACGGTTGCCTAGTGGTGGAGTGATTACTGTTAAATCTCTCTCGTTAGGCCTGTTTGGACAAACCTTTGTGTTTTATGAATAAGCATTTTTTACCATGACATGTAAGTCAATTTCCAAACAATATGTTTGATATAGTTGCGCATAGAGAGATGAGATTAAAAGCAGAAAGGGTGCCAACAAGAACAGAAGTTTTTTGCTTTTTTTGGCTTAAACTATATTTTTACTTCTGTTAAGGTACCTGCATTTCCCACTATTAATTAGAAATTCAACTGTGCAATGTGATTGCAAGAAAACCTGAAAAGTATCAAACTATCCCTCATATCTCTTCTCTGAATATGAACCACATCCTGAAGGTTTCTCTTATTACTCTCTTTGTGAGAACCCTCCCATTCTTGAAGTTTGAAGTGCAGTGCACGGTATCATCTCCAAGTATGAGCTACAACCTCAAATTCATGTTCTCTTGTACATTATATAGTGGTCTAAAGAATCCATTTGTTTTTCTTCCTTTTTTTGGGGTATGAGAGAAGGTCATGGGTGGCTTAAGTAAGGCAGAGCTATGTTTTTCTTTGTTTTAAAGCTTACTCAATGTCTGAGGATGAGACAAATGCATGAAAGGGAAAAAGTGTAAGAGTCTGGTAGGGAAATGTAAAATCAATATTTTTTTTAATTAACTTTGACAACTTGACAAGTTAAATAGTACTGTCCTCAAATTCACTTATTTTTCTGTTTTAGCTTTGGAAGGTTTTGGAATAAAAATGGGAAATTCATAATTGAAAACTGACTCAGTAAGACTTTTTCCTCAAGTCATGCCTATAAGTCTTGAGACTAAATTGTATGATATCAGGACACATAATTTAATAATTTATAATTTCAGATTCTGTTATGTGATTACTTACTTCAGTTTCTGCTATTAGAAATGAGGCACTTCGAGTTGCATTCATACATGTGGAGGAGAGTGGAGCTGCTGGTGGTGGAAAGGTTTCTAAGGAATTTTATTCAAAGCTTGTTAAAGCTGATATACATGGAAAAGATCAGGTAGAAAATTGCCTTCATTCAAGCGATATTTTGCCCAGAGTTCTGATTTTCTGCACAAAAGAAAGGAAAAAAGTTCTCAATTGTCAACTATTTTTATACTTGTACACCTTTGATTATGCACCATTGCATCTGCTGCCAAGTGTGATTTTGCATCTGAAAGCAAATATAATGACCACTTAATTGATTGCTGTTAAATGGATCGAGCAATGATGTGATGTTTTTCAAATATTTTTGTTTTGCCTTAAGCACTGGTCTTGGAGAATGGCCTGTACTTTGGAGGAGGAATAGTTGAAATTTTTGAAGTGCTCAGCAATTTTTTCATCGTAAGATCTCTTGGTGGTTGGTTTGTTTTTGGCTGCGTATGGTTGAAACCCATGTGATTGCAGTTCTGTTTTTGGCTGCTTGGCAATCTCCACCGCTTATGGTTTCAAAAACTAATTCAATCAAATTATTTTGCACAGTTTTGTGTTGTGAAGCATTAATTTCCCTTGTCTCTGTCATGGTCATCTCTTTCTACAAGCACTTTTAAAATATGTTCTGGTGTCACTTTTTGCTTCTTGTACTGTTAGAAAGTAGTTTATGAATATTTTCTTCTCTTGGGCTGTGCTTTATACATGCAGTGTTTATGTGCTCTTTTTCATTACATTTAGGAAATATATTCAATCAAACTTCCTGGAGACCCAAAGCTTGGAGAAGGGAAGCCGGAGAACCAAAACCATGCTATTATTTTTACACGTGGAGAAGCTATTCAAACTATTGACATGAATCAGGTTATATATGTCTTCCATCTATTTATGCTAGTGTACTGCTCATGTTGCTTCTGTTGTCACTTTCTTTACTGATATTTGGCAACATTGTGGAATTAACTAAGTAAATTTATGCTTTGGCATTCAATGTTAATGTTTGAAGCCTTCATTTGTGTTTTATAGCTGTTGAGTGCTGGAAATATTGCTGGGAATTTTGTTTGCTATATCAACCTATTATAATTATAATTTTAGCATTTTTTTTTCCACAAATTTTGCACATGATGCTCAATGGAGGATGTGCAGTGCTTTTCTGATGGAGGACCAGTTGGGTTTTTGGCAGTTGCTTTGGTTATAGCTTGTGTAAGCTTTAGTTCGATTTTGTTATCATCTGTCATTAGGTCAGAGTTAGCTAGTAATTTAGATTTGTACATGATGATTGTTGGAGGAGTTGGAATTTTTCTGTGGGGAATCCTTTGTTTCCTATGGTATGCTCTGCTTAGTATTCATAGTGATTATTGATAGTACCACATACACCAGTGAGAAGCTGAGGGCTTCTGATATCACCTTGAACATGTGGAGTTAAAATCATTTCTGTGTAGGAGTAAATGGAGAAATAATCCTTGGCTTTCTTCTTGCAATCTCTATTAAGTTGCCTGGTATTTGTACTTTTGCGGATTTGAAGCTGATAATGTTTTGTAGGTTTTTCAATAGAATTAAGGCAAAGGCATTTGTTAGTATGACAAGAAAGATTTATTATGTTTCTGATAATGATGCTATGCGTGTTTGATCTATATAGTAGACATAGATGTGCAAAATTTGATGGACATGCTGGAGCATAATAGTGAACCTTCTTAACTATTAAGGTTGTTTTACTCAGAAAATGAGTACTAATTGTACATTTACAACTTTTTTTAGTGATTCCTGTTGATTGTATTATATCTCATATATATATATATATATAGATGGGATGTTAAAATACTCAAAATGTTTCTTTCGGTTCTTTTATGTGTTGGCTGATGAGATTGGAATTCTCAATATTTGTTGGGTACTGTGGGATTTGAATAATTTAAAAGTGAAAATGAACTTTGCCCATCCCTTAGCTGATGGTTTTGCTGTTTAAAATTCCCTTGGCAGATTTTGCGGTGTAGTATTCTTAATCTGACCACTTAATTCAATTTCCTTTCCTGTTGGATGCCGGAGTTTAGCTTTATAGGAATCTGATCTGTTTAGGTTCTTTGTTCTTTTACTGTCCAAAGAATTGTTTGGAACTATTAGTGGTTTCTAGGATACGTTTGGTTGGGAACGATATTATGCAATCTCATTATATCCCTTTTTATAGGACAACTACCTCGAAGAGGCAATGAAAATGAGAAATCTTCTCGAGGAATTTCATGCTAAACATGGCATTCGACCTCCCACCATTCTTGGTGTAAGAGAGCATGTTTTTACTGGAAGGTTTGTGATGTGTAATTGGCTGATCTGGGTTTGTTGCTTTGATGATCTTCCTGCTCATTGTTTCTAAATTGGTTTATGCAGTGTCTCATCTTTAGCCTGGTTCATGTCCAACCAAGAGACTAGTTTTGTAACATTGGCTCAACGTGTCTTAGCAAGTCCTCTCAAGTGAGTAGTCTATGACCTTCTTATGTTCGTTTTTGAGCATGTGGTAATTTACTGAGTGCTGTTGTTTTATTGATGTGGTTTACACAATTGTTAAAAGTGGCTGCAAGGACAAGGAAGATGACTCATAAATAGTGAATTGAACCTAGGGCATTTTCCTGAGGCACAAGCCTTTCAAGATTGTCTCTGTCCCTCTTTGCCATCCCACTTGAAACATGAACAAAAAGATTAAAGTGAAAAAGGATAAATCATTGCTTTGATGTAGTCCCTGGACTATAAATCCCCAATTCCCCCACGAGTGAACCTGTGGGCTTGAGATGGTATCAATCTTGTGTTGTTTTTCATAAAATTGGTTAATAATTGTTTGTTTTAATTTGAAACACAGGAATAGTAACTAGCACAATGATCTCATGTCGCATGTAATTTGGAAGTATAGTTTTTATCTGTGCTATTAGCCATGTGGGTATTTGTCTAAAGGCTATTGGTTTCTAGGTGCTATGTGAAATTTCATACATGGTGGTGGCGTGCTTTCTAAAATAACTGTTAAAGGTGTTTTACAATCTATACACATTAAATTATATCTTAAAGCGAATGCTATGTACAATTCATTGCAACTAAGGCTTAGATCAAAGCTAGCTGGGGTCACTGATGTGATTCTTTTTCTCCATTCTGTGGAATTATGGACATTATCTTTCCACTAATTATGGGTATATAAATAAGCAAAACTTATATAATGCTAATTCTGTGTGTTATTTGGAGGCAGCGGTCATTCTTTTGAGAGAGACTCATGGTGATCAAAATATGCACCTTTTAGCATTAGTTTGTGGGTTTGGCTGTTGGCAGACCTTTTTCTTTCATTATTGAGAAATTTTGTTGTCCAACTTTTCGATTTCAGTAATTTTTTTTTTCAAAATTGTGCATCTGCATACTGTGTTTGTGCCTATGGCTGCACCATTGTTGGGTTTTGATCTCATGAGGTTTTGTCATAGGAGCTTTGCTATTAAGTTCTTTTAAATAAATATTTGATGAGCATATTTTCTTCCATTATAATAAATCTTGCAGAGTCCGCATGCATTATGGCCATCCAGATGTTTTTGATCGATTATTTCATATAACTCGAGGTGGTATTAGCAAGGCGTCACGTGTCATTAATATTAGTGAAGATATATTTGCAGGTAAGCTTTGAGGACAGCAATGAAATTTTTTTTATCCCCTTCTCCAGCCCCTACCCTCCTCCTCCTCCTCCTATAGCTCTTTGGTATTACAGTATATTCTTGGAATCCTCTCTTTCTTAATGACTACGCATATGATACATATTGTTTTTGCTTAAGTTACTGATTGTGGGCTTGTGTCAATTAATTTGTTGAAGCACTGATTGTTTCTTTCACAAAATGCTGGTAAATTGTCAAGGGTGGTGCGTTGGATTTTAACTGATGCACCCTCAGTTCAATTTTTGCTTTTTGCCTTTTGCTTTCCAAAAAATAATGCATGTGAATTTTGGTTTTGCCATGGAAATGTGATATTAAGAAAGTATACATGATAAATATGTGGATTTTACTCGCAAGGAAAACGTTAAAAGCAACTTCAAACCATAGAAGCTTATTTTCTTTCATAATGGAAAAAAAATTTAAAATAAAATGATTATTAAAGAAATCTTCTCTGGCAGTTAAAAGAAGAGGATTGAACCAAATGAACACGTCATGACTTGACTGTACATGTCTCAAAGACTCATAAGCTACTGTTTGCTTTTCTAGCAATCCAAATCATGGATTCATTAGCTTCCATAGCATTTTCATAATAAATGCTTAAACTTTGTTAACTTCGATTCAATCTTTTATTCATTGCTCTAATGGTTTTTCTTTCCTTGTCAATGGTTGATGAATAAGTTAGGATATGTACTGTATTTGCGCATTATCTTGAGAACCTGATATAGTGGAAAATTTATGCGGTACTTTCTCAGATTTTGCATATGTTAGATGGTAGAGTGGCTTGTACATGTTTATTTCGGGTTTTTTTTTTTTTTGGCCTGATTTTTATGATACTAAATAAAATGCAGGTTTTAACTCCACATTAAGGCAGGGGAATATTACTCACCATGAATACATCCAGGTTTACATTCTCGTTCATGTTATTCACATATATTTTTGGAAATTTTTATTCCTCCTAGTTTCTCAGTAGATTGCATATTGCAGGTTGGAAAGGGACGGGATGTTGGGCTGAATCAGATTGCCCTTTTTGAAGGGAAAGTGGCTGGAGGAAATGGCGAGCAAGTCCTAAGCAGGGATGTGTATAGGCTTGGGCAACTTTTTGACTTCTTCAGAATGCTTTCTTTCTACTTCACAACTGTTGGATACTATGTATGCACAATGGTATGGTTATTTGATGAACCTGTTCTCTGTCTTACATCAAATAATTTGATGGCATTTACGTAGCATATATCTGCAAGTATCTGATAAAAATTGTCTATAATACAGATGACTGTGCTCACAGTTTACATTTTTCTATATGGAAGAGTTTACCTGGTAATATAACTTCCTTTATTTTCTCCATCTCTTTAGTTTGACCACCTTGCCTTTATTTTTATCTTGAGTTTCAGTTTGCATTGTTTTCCTTGTTTCAGTTTATAGTGGTCAAGTAAGTTGATGATTGATTATTGGTAAAATCAGATGGACACAATTTGCTCAAGGGAATTTGGGAATAATTTTGTCAATCAAAATTCTTATGATTGGAAATTTGTATTGACTCATTAAGATTCTTTTTTTTGTTAGATAGTTTTTCAAAAGTTGTCTGTGCTTTCCCCAACATTTATATGGACTAGAATAAGACTCGTTCTTAATTTGCTGTTTCACTGTTAACATGACAAAAAATTAACAATTTTGCTGGAACATAATTTGAAACTGAAGTTCACAGGCCACATAATTCCCCAGGACAACTGGCATATTGTTCTATATTGTCACATTTATTCTCATAGATTTATCACATAAGTGCTCATGTAATAAGAATGCTATTAGAAAACTGTCTCTTTAGAAGATACATTATTGTCATTTGCTTTAAGCATCCTTTTGGCTTTCACTGTTCCAATTTTTATCTTGCATGGCTTTACCAAGGCAATTTTATTGATATTCTGCCAACTTTTCCAGGCTTTCTCTGGACTTGATAGTCAAATTGCAGAAAAAGCAGAGCTGTCGGGTAATACGGCTCTAGATGCTGTTTTGAACACACAATTCTTGGTCCAGATTGGAGTTTTTACTGCAATCCCAATGATAATGGGTTTTATACTTGAACTGGGGTTGCTGAAGGTTAGTTCATGCAAATTCTTTTTTTCATTGTTTTGCTTAGATTAATTTCCCTTGAATGACATAAGCTTCTTTTTCTTCTACAAATTGCCACTAATTATCAAGGATTAGTTTAGCTGAGGCTATATACCTATTTTATCTTTCATAAGAATTTATTTGTGTAGTTGGATACTGAGCATATTTATATCATTAATGCATTGCTCCAATGGTAAAATTTATGCAACTGCAGGCTGTTTTTAGCTTTATCACAATGCAACTTCAGTTGTGTTCAGTGTTCTTCACATTTTCTTTGGGAACTAGAACTCATTATTTTGGACGTACTATCCTTCATGGAGGTGCAAAGGTA
>CATIWO010408674.1:0-14252 GCA_949673435.1 Macaranga tanarius
AAAATTTCTAAACCTTTTTGTAAGTTACTTGAGAAAGATTCTTCTTTTGACTTTACTAATGATTGTAAATGGGCTTTTGATAAGTTAAAAGAAATATTAATATCAGCTCCTATAATTATATCACCCGATTGGAATCTTCCATTCGAATTGATGTGTGATGCAAGTCACCATGCAATAGGAGCAGTGCTTGGTCAATGAAAGGAGAATAAACTTCATGTTATCTACTATACAAGCAGAACATTGAATGATGCGCAACTCAACTATGCATAACCGAGAAGAAGATGCTAGCATTTTTACTTTTGACAAATTTAGATCTTATCTTCTTGGTGCTAAAGTTATTGTGTATACAGATCATACAGTATTAAAGTACCTCTTGAGCAAGAAAGACTCAAATCTAAGGCTTATAAGATAGGCTTTTTTTTTATAAGAGTTTGACATTGAAATCAAAGATAAGAAAGGATCAGAAAATGTCATAGCAGATCATCTATTAAGATTAGAGTTGGAGCAAGACAGAGATTATGAAGAGGAACCCATCCAGGAGCTATTTTTAGATGAGATGCTTCTGTCTATTAGAAGCATGAATGCTCTATGGTTCGCTGACATAGCAAATTTCATCTCGAGTGGGAAATTTCCAGAGGAGTTTAACAGTCAACAGAGGAAGAAGCTCATATATGACTCTAAGTTCTATTTATTGGATGATCCATATCCCTAGAAGCTATGCAGTGATGGCATAATAAGAAGATACATAGTACATAATGAAACAGACTCAATATTACAGCACTGTCATGGGATGGAACATGGTGGCCATTATGGTTCATAAAGAACATGTGCTAAGATTCTTGAGGCAGGCTTCTACTGGCCTACATTATTTCAAGATACATTGAAGTTCATACTTAGTTGTGATACTTGCCAAAGGAGTGGCAACATTTCAAAGAAGGATGAAATACTTCAGTCGGGCATTCTAGAGGTAGAAATATTTGATGTATAGGGCACAAAGTTTATGGGGACATTTCCTACATCAGACAAAAATAAGTATATACTTGTTTATATAGATTATTTATCAAAATGGGTGGAAGCTCAAGCATGTGCAGTAAATGATGCAAAAGTAGTTTGTAAATTTTTGAGGAGACTCTTTTCAAGGTTTAGAGTGCCTCGAGTTATTATAAGTGATGGAGGAACACTTTTTTGCAATAAAAACATGGAAGCACTATTAGCTCATTATGGAGTGAAATACAAGATAGCCACCCCATACCATCCATAAATAAGTAGACAAGTTGAGGTCAGCAATAGAGAACTGAAAAGGATTTTAGAAAGGATAGTAAATAAGTTAAAGAAAGAATGGGCAAGGAAGCTTGATGATGCTTTATGGGCGTATAGAACAATATGTAAAACACCTATTAGAATATCTCCATGTAGGTTAGTTTATGGGAAAACGTATCATCTTCCTGTGGAAATTGAGCACAAGGCTTACTGGGTGATCAAAGCTTCCAACTATGACTTTAAAAAATCCCCTGACAAGAGACTTCTATAGTTAAATGAATTGGATAAAATTTGAGAAACAAAATATGAGAACTCAAGGATCTACAAGGAGCATATAAAGAAATGACCTAATGCAAAAGTAAAGATCAAGAAGTTCAAAAAAAGGTGATCAAGTGTTACTGTTCAATTCAAGGCTCAAGCTCTTCCCTGGAAAACTTAAGAGTAGATGGTCAGGTTCATTTATGGTGACCCATGCATATCCCTATAGGGCTGTGGAGCTATGCAACACTCAAAGAGAAAAATTTAAAGTAAATGGGCAAAGAGTGAAGCTGTATCTAGCGGCACATTGGAGAACTTCCGTCAGTTTGCTTACTTGACTTAAACATTATGAGGGTCTAGCTTATGGACTGTAAAAGAGTGCTTCTTGGGGGCTCAACCAAGCTTTTCTTTTCATTTTTATTTTCTTTGTTTTAGTTTTAGATTTATATTTTGAGTTCTGAATTTTTGTATTTTATTTTTCAATAGTGAAGAGGAGGAGCCCTAAAAAAGGATTTAACAAAGGAGGAGCGCAAAAAGATGTTATATAAGTGTATATTTATGAGGAAACTAAGTGGTTATGATTGCATGATAATTTGTGCTTAAATTCTAGCATTTTTCTTATTTTGTTCAAGTAGATAGGTTGCGCCCCCTGTTGTGCGACTATGCAACCTGTTGAGATATAAAAATTACAAAATATACTTAACCAGGCACGGCCATGCGTGTTTCCCACACAGCCGTGCCAAAACAGAGATGGTTCAAGTGAAACATAGTCGAACCAGGCACGACCATACATGTTTTTCCCATGCATGTGCCTCAAGAGAGCGCCAGTTGAAGGATTTGCATTGAGGAAGCCATGGCTATGCACATTTGACGCATGCTCGTACCTGACAAGGCATAATTGAGCATCAATCGATGCACAACTATGCTTGATTTTGGCATGGCTGTGCACACTATTGGATTTTTTTTTAAAATCCAAAATTTATCTTGAACAACATACCCAACCCATAAACTCTTCACTTGCCCATAACTCCCCAACATTTTCCCAACATCTAAAACTTCTCAATTTTTAGGGTGGTTCATTTTGACTACTTTCTTAACTCCCAATTCTTCAAGTTCCCATTTTTAATCTTTCTTTTTCTTCCTCTTCCTTCTATTTAAACACCACCCTCTTTTTCTCCTCTTCCCACACATCTCACCTTATTTAATTTTATATCTTCTTTCATCATTCTTCTTTCATTATTCTTCTTCTACCTAAAAATTCCCTATTTGCAAGCTTTCTTTCTTCATTAAACACCAATCATAGGAAGGGAACCAAGAAGGAAAATAATTGCAACCAAAAAATCAATGCACCGATCGAAGAGAAGGCATGGTGGAAGTTTTAAGTAGCCAAGTGAGAATGAAGAAAGAATGGTAAGGCCCTTTCCTTTTACTATTCAGTTTGGGCATGAGGGGCAAATGAAGAAATTTGAACAAATGCTATCTAGGAAAGTTATGCCTAATAAGTATATGAGTGCATTTTCTTTACAAGAGGTAGGATTATTGGATAGTATTAACTTGTACCTCAATAGAATGGGATGGGAAGCTTTTGTAATGATGCAATATCCAACTTATGTTAGGCCTACATATGAATTCCTCTCTTATTTCCATTTTGATGAGCAAGCCCTATTGCTCACATTTAGGTTGGGCAATGTAGAACATAGCCTTGGCTTGTTTGAATTAAATGATATGTTTCATTTTCCTATGGATCAAGTTTCTATGATTGAATATGATAGGAATGAATTTTGGAATCAGATTACAAGCCAAAGGAGTGGGTTTTATAAAACTAGGATGGTAAACGAATCTCGTATTCAATCATCGACTCTACGGTATTTACATAGACTAATGGCTCATTCCTTATTCCCTAGAAAGGATGAGATTCTATGGTGACAACAACAGAGCTGAATATTTTATATTATATGTGTAACAATAGGAAATTAGACATTTGCCATGCAATTACAATTAAGATAAAGGATGTGGCCAATAAGATGGCAGGAGCAATCAAGGTTAGAGGCTTGGTCACTAATATTGCCTATTATATGGGATTTGATATTGATACCATGCCATTTGAAAAGCTACGGGGATCCTCCTTGATTGATATCTCAATGCTAGAAGCAATTGGCCTAGTCACGAGAGATAATCAAAGGAATCCTCATCTCATCAATGCCCCACCACAACAAGCAATGGAAGAAGAGGAGGAAGAGAAAATGGAGATGTGCAAGACATTATACGATAACTAGACAACTTAGAGTTGCAAGTGGGAGTGATTAATGCCAACGTTGGTGAGCTCACCTACATGGCACATAGCATGAATGTTAAAATGATTAAAATGCATCAAAATGTCAACATGATCAATCACAACTTGATGGCTTACTTTTAGTCACAAAATTTCTCTCAACCTCCTTACCCACCACAAAATCCAAGGAACAATTGAAGTTAGTGAGAAGAATAGAGGAAGTTATGTCTTTGCTTTATGTTTTAAGTTTTATTATGTTTTAAGTTTTGAATATACTTATGTGTGATGTTGAAAATTCAATGTAGTTGTTTACATTTCCATGTTCTTTAGGTTTAATTTAAATTTTGTTATTTACATTTCCCTTCACTTATAATTTTGCAATGTATGTCAAGCACATAATCATATCATTGTTATTGCATAGTAATGTTTATTATGATTTGTATGAAATTCAATTCAGGCATGCCCATGCCACCCATGCTAAAATGCTGCATGGTCGTGCCTGATCAAAGTTATGCCAGACATAAATAAGACTAAGGCAGGCACGCCCATGCTAACATTTGGCACGGTCATGCCTGATCATAGTTGTACAGATGCAAAAGAAGCCAAAACAGGCATGCCCATAGCAAAATTTGGCATGGCCGTGCAACCTGTTACCCAATTCGACAATATTCTAGCAATGAGGACATTGCACAATTTAAGTGTGGGGGAGGAAATTAAATTTTTGCAAATTTTATTTTTGTTTTCCAATTTCTTTTCTGTATTTTTATAACTCTGTTTTTAATATTTTAATTTTAGTTTTTAGGAATTTAATTTGTAGTATCCTTTTTCTATTAGGATAATTAGTTTTTATCTTTTAATAAAATTTATCCTCTCAATATAGGATTAGGAGATGGGTTGTTTAATCCTTGTAAACTTTAATCTTTTTCTTCTATTTAAGGCATTGAATTGTTTAACTCTCAAATCTTCTACATTCTTTACAATTATTCTTAATTTCTCTGCATTTATTTTCTTTGCATTTATTTTCCTTGCTACCTGATGAGTTCATATAGCATGTCTAGCACTAGCCAAGGGCCAAATAGCAAAGGGAAGGCACTAATGGAGAGGAGAGCTAAGCCAATTGACCTCAAAGATAAGTATGATACCTTTTTCCCTATTTTCTCAGATGAATATGGTAAGAGATTTTATTCTCTTAATAAAAGAAATTTGTGCATGCCTAAATATTTTGATGATAAGATCTTGAAAGAAATTAGAATGCATGATTATGTGAATGCTTTATATAGAAAGCTAGGATAGCATAAATTGAAAATGGTGCAATATGATGTATTCCTAGAATTAACCATTGAATTTTACGCTACATTAAAAATCAAAGATGAGAAGTAAATAATTTTTTCATGTAGATTCTTTGGAAAAGAATACAATTTTAACTATGAACTCATGACTGAGATATTTAGTTTTTCTGAATGAGGTATTTATCAACCTCTGCCCGAATTCAACATGAGTCAGTTTTGGTTTGAAATCACTAATGGAGATAGAATAAGCAATGGTGATATAATAATTAGTGGTTTAATTGAAAGTCACATATGTTTGCTAATGCACAAGTTCATGGCACACACTATCTTTAGTAGGAATGATAGCACTAAAGTTTTACCCGATGAATTATTTTTAATTTGGTGTCTGCATACTAACCGTAAGGTAAATAGTGCCTATTTTGTTTTTTGTATGATGTGGCGTGTTGTGCAGGGATGAAAATCATTGATGTCTATGGGCCACATTGTCATAAGCCTAGCCATGCATTTTATACTAAGAAAAATTACCCTCTTTGAGCTATTGGAACGTGAGATGTTTGATAAAGATTTTATGATCCGAGCTGAGGTTATCACAGATTGGGGAGCACTAGAGGATGCGGACTATCAAAAATGCTATCAGCGGCATCAAACTGCCTTAAAACATGGAGAAGTTCCTTTTCCAAAGGTGGTAGAGAATTTTGATAATGTCAGTGAAGAAAAAGAGGAAGAAGATGTTAAGCCTCAAGTAACTAATGGGGATGCTAAAAACTATAGGGCCAAAGCAAGGAAGAAGAATACAGTAGCAAAGATGAAAAGAATTGAGGAGAAATTTGAGAAAGTTGAAATAAAGATTGAGGAAGTGGCAAACCGTTCAGACCACAGGATTGGACATATGCTCATGAATATGATTACCAAATTTGAGGATTATGAAAGGATACGTCTTGAGCAAATGGGAAATTTGATAGCCAATGTGGAAGAGCTAAAACAACTAATCTCTTAAGACAAGGGAACGAAGGAATCAACAGAGCCATCTATTGAAGTCATAGTTCCCCAGACCTCGTCATCGAATGCATCTGATTAGGGAAGTCTACTTTTCCTTTTTATTTTTCTACTTTATTTTTATTTTTATTTGTTTTTGCATTTTAGTTTTTCTTTGTATGAATAAAAGACCCTCCACTTGAGTTTTTTAGCCTATTTCTATGAAGAGTCTATGTCATTAGGTATGATTTTCTTGAGTAAGTGTAATAATCTTTTTTTAATGCTTTATTTTCACTGTTAAGTTAGAGGAATAATTTGGGGTTAAGGATTTTTAAATTTTAATGAACTTAATGCTTACTCTTTCATTGAATGATTGAACTAGGATGCTTAATAGTTGAGAAAAATGCTTGTAAGTAGGAATTTAACTCTTTAGTGTAGTTTATATATGCATAGGCACTATTAATAAATAAATAAAATAAAATCCTTAAGCGAGATGGAGCGTAAAATGCACTCGTACCTATACTCTAATGCTCTATATAGGGTATGAGTATCCAAAGAACTTTATTGAGGTATCCACATTGAGTAATATGGAAAGGTGGGGGATACTGCAACAAGAAAATTTTAAAAAATAAATTGTGTGCCTTTTAAGTGTAGTTAATGAAAGGACTACTTAATTGTTTATGTTCTTACTTACTTTCATTTTTCTTAGTTGTTAATCATTCTTTTTCATAAATTCAACGAGAGAGTTTGCTTTTCACTTGGTAATTATTATATTCTTGACCTCAGGTTATTGCTTTAATTTTTAGCTATGAATCTTGTATTAAAGGGAGATTAGAGTAGTTCCTCAAGTTAAGAACTACTACTGATGTTTATTCTTTGTAAAAATAAGTTGTTCTCTTATTTTACTTGAGGACAAGTAAAGGCTCAAGTGTAGGGGAGTTGATAAGTGTGAAAAATATCATATTTTGAGCACTCTATTTTATGCATATTAGGTTTAGTAGTTGCATGTTTAGCTAGTTTAGTTAATTTTGTTATTTTATTTTAATTATTTAGGATTTAGTTATTTTTATGTTAAATAGTTAATTTTTGTTTAGTTTTTGGTTGTAGGATGCATTTGGGAGAGGATGGAGATAACAAATGAAGATAAGATAAGATTGAAAGATCAAATTTAAAGGTTATCACCGCATCAGAGGTGCATGGCCGTGTCATATTCTTGCATGGCTGTGCCTGATTCATGAAGAAAGCCGGTTACAGGGTTGCATGGCCATGTCAAATTTTTGCACGCCCGTGCCTGCTTCCGGATAATTCAGAACTGAAATGTTACACAGCCGTGTCACTTTCCTGCTCACCCATACATGATGATGTGGCAGCCAATCAGAAGTAAATTTGGAGCTAAAGTTTAGATAGGATAAAGCTCATCTTTAAGCTTTAGATTAGATAGAGTTTGAAAGGTTTTAGATGACCTTTCTAGCTAGGTAATTAGGTCTATAAATAGAACCATTTATTTTTCATTAAAGGTTGTTGAAGGATTTCTGTTTTTTATTTATTTTTCAGAACATTTTCATTTTTAGTTTATGCTTTGCTCATATTAGAATAGGGACTTGATTCCAAGATTGTGAAGAACAAGCATTCTCTACACCTTAGTGAAGGGGGTTTTTTTGTTAACTTTTCTTATTTTTTATCATGATTGGGTTTATTTTCTTCATTTCTTCATCTCTTTCTTTTATTTTAATATGAGTGGCTAGAATCCTTTTTAGGGTTCTTATTCCAATTTAACCATGTGCATATTGTGATTAATATTAGGTTGTTAGTTTTAATTCATTGGATATTGTTGTGCTTAATGTTATTTTAGGCTTGATCACCCTAATATTGAATAGACACTATAGAGCTTGATTGAGAGATAGGTTCTGTAGGATTAGGCAATAACCTATTAATTGCTTAATTAGTTGAGAGACAGTTAAGTGGTTAATATTGATTAAAAGGTTGTGATTTAAAATTGGATTTAAAAGACATTAAGTTGGTAAGAGCCAGAAAATTTAGTGTTAATTAATTCCTAATTAATCATAGGTTTATTTGAGAGGAAAATTTATGGTTCCAAAGATCCTTTCAAAATAAATTAGGATTAATATAGATCTAATTGGTTAATCGATCATAAAAAATGGTCAAAATTGAGAGTAAGGATCCTAGCTTTTAAAATTGATTAAATTCTAATTTCTTTTATTTTAATTTAGTTTAGTTCTTTGAAAACTCAACTCTATTTCGGTGTCTAAACAAACAAATATAGTGATTATTTCAATATTAAATTTACAATCTCTATAGGATGATATTCTTATTACTACTTGTCACGATTCTGTACGCTTACATATTTGTGCTCATCATTCTCTCATTCAGCTTCCGAGAGAAGCTAAACATATTTTGGCTTCCTGATTTGAGAAAAAGAAAGTATAACCTACCTCTCTTACAGATCTAAACCTAAAGACAAATCTATCATTCCATTGCACAGATTTAAAACTAAAATCAGACCTTCTTTACTCAAATCACACCATCATTAATCAAAGCTTTCTCATCTAATCTCAGTAAGTTCTTCATTTTCTTTAAAAAGCTTCTGAGTCGAAGAACTTATTTCATCTATTATTTTTTTTTGCATGGTGGCTTAAAATAACTTTTCAATGCTGACAGAGACTAAAAGTTTATTATTTATGCTTTTTTGAAAAAGATAAAGCTTGGTGGTGGGGTTAGACCAGAAGCAGCAAACATAGTTTTGGTGGGATCCACTTGTAGTGATGAAGATAAGAGAACCAGGTAAAGTTATTTTTTTATATGCATTATATATATGCTAAACATGACACTGTGAAACAAAAGTATTATTTTTTATTGAAGATTATTGGGATTCTTTAATATTAGTAATTTTTTTTATAGTTTTGGTTGAGGTTGGTGTCGATGCATGCTGTTCGTTTGGTGAATTTAAAATGGTTATTGTTGATGTTATTTAATGCATGAAATTACTAAAAAAACCAACCATATTCATTCTTTCATTACTTGAACAGACCCACCTGCTGAATAATTTGAAGTGCATTTGCACTATAGGGGACAGTTTGGTGAGTGGGGCTACTTTAACAGGGAAATTGATCATGAGCTATTTGAAATTGATAGCATTTCTTTGGTAAGGATAGATTTATGGGCTAAACAATTAGGTTAATATGGTGCTTTGATGTATTATTGGAGACATCCTGATAAAGATTACAAGTCAGGTTTAAAAAGATTGGAAAATGATGCATTAGTGTTTGAAATGGCATTACATACAATTGACGCGGGAGAGGTTGATGTTTATATGAGACATTTAAGTAAAGATGAGCTACAGTAGATTATAAAATGTGATTAAAGAAATTGCTGAGGAGACTGAGGATGGAGATATGCCAGGGGAGCCGCATGCTAGTAAAAGTACTGTGGTATATAAAATGCCATTTGGTAGGAAACAAAAGGGAAATTGTGTATACACAATTGAGTACCTTAACAATGATAAAGGAAATAATCCTCCATTTATGGACTTAGAACATAATGTGGGAAATTTGGTTGGAGAGGTAAAGGATGGGGATGAAGGAAATGAAGTAGGTATTAGTGAATCAGAGGCACAGTCATTCACACAAGAAGAGACAGAAGCAGAACTAGAAGGTGAGGTAACAGAATAGGGGGCAGATTATGATGCTGATGATGATGTGGAGGGTATTGGTGAAGAAGATATCTTAGTGACTGATCAAGAAAGGGCAAATAATTTCATCGATCCCGAATATGATATAGTTAATGGAGATGAGGATTTGATAAATGTGCTTAGAGAAACAGGACACCTAAAAGATGCCTCTAAAAATACTACAAATGTAGATGTTGAGGTTGATACAAAAAATAAAGATGTTGATGCACAAAAAGAAGATGCAGAATAGAATGAAGATGTTAATACACATAATGTGGAAGGAATTGAGGGTTCAAGTCCTGGTAAGAGGAAGATAAAAAAGAAGGGTAAAAAAAGAGCTATTTGAAAACCAAAATCAAAAGGAATTCATATAAACTCTGGTGGGGTTGATGCAATAATGTAAGTTGGGGATAATGAAGTGGAATCTAATTATGCTGCCTCTGATGAGCTTTATATAACATCAGAATCTGATGGAGAAGAAATAGGGATAGTGAAAAAGGTTAAATTCCCCAATTTTAATGCTGAAAAGGATATGAAAGATCCAACCTTCTCAATTGGGATGCTTTTTATAACTAATGAGGAGTTCAAAGAGGCATGTAAGCAGTAGGGAATATGACACAGATTCCAATTACATTTTCTTAAGAATAATGAGATGAAAGTAAGGTATAAATGTTATGATGGTTGCAGATTTTGGATATATGCTTGCAAATATAACAAGCATGATGGAGATGATTTGACTTTTCAAGTTAGAACCATGAAGTTGAAGCATACATGTGCCAAAAAAATAAGGTAATTTTCACCTAACATCATATTGGATTGCTCAATACTACTTGAAAGAGTTCAGGTGTGATCCAACTTGGAAACTGACTTCTATTATAGTAATGGTGAAAAAAAAAATGAAATTGAGAATATCTAAAATGAAGGCATGGAGGGCAAGAGATTATGCTTTAAAACAGATTAATGGGGATGAAAAGGAGCAATATTTAAGGCTGTATGACTACAAAAAAGAGTTGCTTAGGATAAATCTAGGAAGCACAGTTGAATTCAAGGAAGAAAAAAGTGTATTTGAGGGAATGTATGTATGCTTAGCGGTTCTGAAAATGGCATTCAAATTAGGCTATAGGCCAATAGTTTGCCTCGATGTATGCTGGCTTAAAGGAATATTTAGGGGTCAGTTTCTTACTACAACAACAATTGATCCTAATGACTGCATACTTCTAATAGTATAGCCAGCTGTGAACATAGAAAGTACTGATACATGGTCCTAGTTTCTTCAGTCGCTTCAACAAGATCTTGAAATATGGAATTCCTACCATTGGGTATTTATGTTAGACAGACAGAAGGTGAACAGCTAATCTTTCACTTTTGGTTGATATTATTTTATTGTTATGCATGATCTAATAACACTTACTTATGGTGCTTTGTTGTAGGGATTAAAAAGAGTTATTAGACTTGTTTCCTCATTCTAAGCATAGGCTATGTGTTAGACATATGTGGACTAATTTAAAGTCTAAGTTCAAGATGGGGATTTTAAGCAGAAATAAAGATCTGAAAGACTGGATTTGCAATACTGTAAGGGCTACATTTAATGTGAAGTTATAATACTAGTTAGATATAATTACAGAAAAGTAACCTGATGCATCTGAGTGGCTTAAAGAGAGGCCATGTGAGGAGTGGAGCAGAGCTTGTTTTAGTCCAACACTAAAATATGATATTTTGCTTAATAATCTAAGTGAGTGCTTTAATAAGTACATTTTGGAAGCAAATAAAAAACCCATTATGATAATGATAGAGATGATATAATCTCAGTTGATGAAGAGAATTAACACTAAATAAATGTGGGGCAAAAAAATTAAAGGGGAATTGTGCCCTAAGATAAAAAAAAAGTTATTAGCATATAAGAAAGAGTCCGATAATTACACAGCAGGATTTGTAGGCTCAGCAAGAGTTCGGGTATCAGGACCTAATGGTTAATTTGTTATGGACATAGAGAAGAGGACCTGTGCCTGTAGAAGATGGGATCTCACAGGCATTCCATGTATGCATGCCTGCTGTTGCATACTTGAAAATAACAAAGAACCAAAGAAATATGTTGATGCATGCTACTTAAAAGCAACATATGAAAAAGTTTATAGTTGTGTAATTAACCCAACCAATGGACCTAGCAGATGGGAAAAGGAGAAAAATGCACTTGGAATATTTATTGCCCCTTCCTCAGTGAAGAAAATACGAGGAAGAAAGGCCACAACAAGAAAAAAGGAAGTAGAAGAAATTGAGAAAGTAGCAACAGATAAGAAAGCAAAGCAAAAACCAGTGCAAAAGATGAAATTAAAGGGAAATGGGGTGGTCACAGTCAAATGCAGTGTCTGTGGATAGTTGAGACATAACAAGAGGTTCCATAAATCTAATAGCAGCTCCGTTACATCGAATGCAAATGATGTGATCCACTTTTATTTAACTTTTTTTATTCTTCTGATTTTAGAAAATTTAATTTCTGCTGCTATGCTGCTGTGTTGAAGTTTTTATTTTTTGTGTTCACTAAATATTCAACCACATGGGAGCAGAACAACTGATGCACCTCCAATTACTGTACAATGGATGATGGATGTAAAATATTTACTTTTCAAATGATTATATTAATTTAAGTGAATGCAGGCAACATTGACATTATTTTGAGTTTGGTTTTTTGTTTCATGGAAGTAGTACTGTTACTAGACTCAGGAACGATGCCTCACAATCTTTTCCATTTGAAAATATTTATGTATGTTGATGCTTAAGTGAATGGAATTGTGATGTTTAATAACACCTTATGCTTTGATGTGAATTCTATTATTAATTCTATTTTTATTAGGAATCTCAAGCAAGCACCATTTCATAAGCAATGGGATCAACACCTTCAAATGTGCAATGTCCAAGCCAATATGAACATGCAATTGATCCACCACAAGAACCAAAGGAAAAGAAAAGATCACAACCAATTACAAAAGATGTGCCTTCGAGATATATGGACCACCTCAAGAAATCCAAAAAATGAGCATCCTATGGTTTATGTTTGGATTGTATAGTGTCAGCTAGTAGCTAGAACACTAATCCATTTTGGATATTTTTTTGTTGCTTTTAACTTTGTGAAGGTTATGGTTATGTTTATAGTTGTTTAAAGCAAGGTAGGTAACTTTATTTTGGGCATTCCACATTGAAACAAAGACATATGATGCTTTAGTTTCAAAATTGGAATATTTACTTTTCGCTTGTAATACTTTTGCTTTAATATATAGTAGCATATTTCTTGTCTTTTATTGGTCATAGTCATATGCTTTGTCTACTCCATACAGGGCTATTATTTGTTTTGATGAAACATAAGAACAATGGTCAATTTTGCTTTAATATATAGCATCATATTTTTGGTCTTTTATTGGTCACAGTCATATGCTTTTTCTACTCCATACAGGGTTGTTATTTTTTTTGATAAATCACGATAACAATGGTCAATTTTGGAAGCTAATGTTCATTATATTAATATAACCAAAATTACAAATATCTATACAGTTCAAGTGGATTTGCCAAAACGCCTGTAAAATATCAAAATGACAAAAATGCTACAATTGGACATACCATACACTTCTTCTTTTGTATTACTACTGCTACAGCTACATCAGGTTTCATTTTAATGGCCATCTACCATCTACTGCAAATCAATATTTAAATTCCTAAATATCTCAGAAACTATACTGCAAACAACAGCACACATATATCCCTAGGCCTAAGCCAATTTCTTCCCTTGCGTTGGATTTTACTTTTTTCAATTTCCTTCTCCTCCTCCTCTAATCGATCAATCTTTCTGAGTAATCCTATAATTACTACTTTCACCCTTTTTGACATAGGCGGATCTACCTATTGAAAGAACTGTCATCGACTATTCTACACAAAAACAACTTATAAATTTTAACATATTTTCCCCATTTCTAACACAACTGATGAGTGTGAAAAATACTTGTTTTAAGTACTCTATTTTATTGCATCTTAGGCTTAGTAGTTGTATTGTTAGTTAGTTTTTTAGTTAATTTAGTTAGTTTTGTTATTTTGTCTTAACTAGTAGGATTTATTTATTTTTAGATAATTTCTTTTATGTTTTTGTTTTGTAGGATACCTTGGGATGAAGATTGGATCAATCCTTGAAGTTTGGATAAGCCAAAGACTCAAGATAAAGCCTTATCTACGTTGGGGATGAGTGTGGCCATGTTTGGCCTTATTTAAAGTGATGTTTGGACATGTTACAGAGTGGCACGACCATGCCAAAATCGAGCACGGCCGTGCCACTCACAGAGCTCAGCAATAGTGTGTGTCTTGCGCACCCATGCCATTTTCTTGTGCACCCATGCCAGCTTTATGTGATAACCCACGAGATGATAATTTTTAGCTGAAGATTGGATAGATAGGGACTTATCTCTTATCTTTTGATTAGATAGAGTTTGTGAGGGGTTAGATTACCTTTCTCACTAGGTCTTTAGGT
>CATIWO010408835.1:0-17395 GCA_949673435.1 Macaranga tanarius
TGGGGTTGTTATTATTATTCTATGATATATATTATTTATATAAATATTTTCATAAAAATATTTAATAATTGTATGGTATATTAGAGTATATTGTATATATGTTAATAAAATTTTTATAACAAAAAAAATAATGATAAATAAAACTATTAGAAATTATTTAATTTTATAATAAAATTATGAAATGGTTTGTAGTTTAAAAATTTATTTGAATTATATCTTTATTTATTTTTTTTTAATTTCGGAGAAGAATCGATATCTGAACCGAATTGAACCGAAATTTCTAATGTGGAGAAGAACCGATCTCTGAACCGAAATTTTTAATCTCCAACTGTCCCGAACCGAAATTTTGGAGCAATTCTGGAGCCTTAATTTTTAAATCTCCGATAGTATGGAGTAATTCCGAAGAATTGCATTCTCCGAACCGAATCGGACCGTGCTCACCCCTGCACAGTGGTTATGTAATATAAGTTTGTAAGCAAGGGCAAATTCGTCATTCTAATCATTTAGGTGGTTACTGATTGATCCTTGTCTTCCTCGCTACTACTGGTGTTCTTCTTCCCACTCTATAACCATAAACCAAAACTTAAAAAATTTCACGCTTACCAAATTGAATCATTTTGATTATTAGCCATTCAATTCAGTAGAGATCTCACTCTCACTCATTTTTACACTACTGAAGAAGAAGAAAAAAAATGAGAGAACCAATTGAAACCACCAACGCATCTTCACCACCACCACAACCACTTCCTGCATCTTCACAACCTCCACAAGCTTTACTCGAACGACTCAAAGATTATGGTCAAGAAGACGCTTTTGCGCTTTGGGATGAGCTTTCTCCTGACGAACGTGACTTCCTGGTCAAGGACATCGAGGTGAATTTCCAACTCTGATGATTTTTTTTTTGTTTGAAGTACAGAAATGATCTGATTAAACTCAGAACGTAAAAGATAAATAATTTATTTGAATTTGCAGAATTTAGATCTTCCAAGGTTGGATCGGATAATTCGATGTTCACTAAGTTCACAAGGTGACATGACATGCAAAACACGCCACGCCATGAAATCTGATTTATTTACGGTTAATTTGTGTTTGTGTGTATGATTTTTAATTATTATTATTATTATTATTATTATTATTATTATTATTATTATTATTATTATAAATTAATGGCAGGATTACCGGTTGCGGCTATAGAGCCGGTGCCGGAGGGAAATGTGTCGACGGTGGAAGAAAGAACGTTGGAAGATAGAGAGAGGTGGTGGAAAATGGGATTGAAAGCCATATCTGACGGCAAGTTAGCTGTTTTGCTTTTATCCGGTGGCCAGGTACTTTTTGCGATTTATTAATGTATTAATTAATGGCTTAATGATTCCTCTTTTATTTAAAGAAAAAAGAAAGTACTGATAAATCAATGATGTAATTTATATTTATACTTTTGCTGCTTGACGAATCTTTAATCTTTTACGCTATGCTATACTTTTGGGTTTATGCTTCTGCTTTATTATTATTGGTGTTATGTTAAAAAAGATCATTTATTTTTTCTTGAAAATTTTATAGATCAGGATCCATAAAATTATTCAATGTAGTGTTATTTGTTTACTGTTTTTTTTTTTTCAAAAAAAAAAAAAAAGAATTGGGTCTCTGTCTCTATCTCTAAACCTCACTAGTTGGTATAATGTTGCTTTTTGGGATGCTTTTGGCATTTTGCTGAATGATATGTTTCTTTATCTAATAATCTCAAAAAGTAAAGGAGACTAAGCTGTCTAATTTTGTTTTATGATTAATTATTGCTCAACATAAAGATGCTTTATGATTTGTGCACACTTTTTTTTTTTAAAATTTTTTTTTTTGCCCCTTGTTTATTAAAATTATATATGTACACATGCACAAGCACACACACATATGCATACATGTTTAGCATTGATCTAATCTATTTGTGTACAAGTGATGTCTCATACTCTCTGGCCCAACATTTGGGGTGTGCTAAAACTGAGACTTAACATTTTCAGTTACTTAAACCATCTAATTTCTTTTTTCCATGATCTTGACATGTTGTTTTCATTATTATCACTGTGAACTGGTAAATCTTGCTGATTCTTTTTATTTTATTAAAGTGCACACTAATTTCTCTTTAAGATCGAAGTGGGTATAACTATAGCTTTTACTTCAATCCAACTTCAGCCAATGAAAAGTTCCCACATTATTATGTGGGCATAAAAAATGTGGATGTTTCTGTCCTGTTGGGGGTCTTATTATATTTTTGCTTTTATTGTACCATAAGAGTTGGCAGTTATTTGTCTGGATGAAATTTAGGCAAGCCTAACCAGTTTTCACTTTCCACCCATTCTTTGTCAATCTTTACACTGCCTGCATGTGGCCATATTATTGGCTTTGGCTTTCAATTAGTTATGGCTGGGAGAATGGTGTAATTAATTCATAGACCTTGTTTGCAAGGATGTGAGAAAAAGTGTTGTTGTTATTTGACTCATGTATATTTGCTTTTTTTTTTTCCCTCTGCAATTGTACCCTTGTAGTTGTTAATTATTTCGTGTACCCTATTCTATCATATGCTTGTGCTTGACTTAGTCTTTAACTTTCTTTTCTTGAATTGAAAATGCAGGGAACAAGGCTGGGAAGTTCGGATCCGAAAGGATGTTTTAGTGAGTCATATGTCATGATCATATAATTTGGAAAACCATCTCCTCTGGTTATGATTTTCTATATTAACTTTTTTCATTTAATGGGATCTCATATTTTGGAATTGTGGCCCAAGGATTGAACATGCTAATAATAGCTGTATACTCTATTAGCTAACTCATTTTTGTAAAAATACATTCGAGAAAATGAAGTGCATGTGCATGTAATCTGCATGCTTACCTATATTGCATAAAGATGTGAAAGCTTAAGGAGATTTAATGTCTGAGGTGACATGATGCAGATTACTTCCGGAAAAAATACATTTTAAATCTCATTTGGAAATAATACTATGTGCTTTCCTTGGTTATATGCTACCCCAGTAACTCATTTTTAGATTATTTTTATAAATTCAAATAAGTTATGTGAATCCAGTAACTAAAAAAATTATCACTCTTCAATAAGTTTTACTTATGCAAAAATCTCCTTTAGCTTATATTCAACAATAAATAAATAAATAATTTGCTCGGCTTTAAGGTAGCTTTGATTTTGTGGTATTAACTTTCATCTAACTTGAGAAGAATTTTTTTGCATTTCATGTATTCATCACACATATTTTTACATGATATAATTTCGCTATACTGTACACTTTTGTTTTAGATATTGGACTTCCATCTGGCAAGTCTCTTTTCCAACTTCAAGCCGAGCGAATTCTATGTGTCCAAAGATTAGCTGCCCAAGCTGCCAGTGAAGGTGAGTTTCATTTCTCAATGTTCTGAATCTTTTTACCAATCTGACATGCTGTCCTAATAGTTTTTCCTCAAATAGGTTCTGGTGGTTCAGTGTCAATACATTGGTACATAATGACCAGTCCGTTCACCGATGAAGCCACACACAAATTTTTTGAAAGTCACAAGTTCTTTGGTCTTGAATCTGATCAAGTAAGAAATATCCCCAATCTTTTCTTTTTCCAACTTTTTTATTGCATGTTCCTTCAATTATTGTTTCTATTGCAGGTTACTTTCTTCCAGCAAGGCACCATACCTAGTGTCTCAAAGGATGGCAGATTTATCATGGAGACTCCATTCAAAGTATAGCTTTATTTTATGAAACTGCTAAATAGCCATCCTATATATATATATATATATAAATTACTTGGTCTTGTAACGCTCCTAATTTGCTTTTTGAGTGGTTGGTCATTCTAGGAATAAATGACCCTTCCAAACTTCCTTTCCTTTTTTTTTTTTTCATAAACTTGCACACATTGATCCTTGAAATCATGGTCACAAATTTTCTTTTCTAATCAGGTGGCTAAATCTCCAGATGGGAATGGAGGAGTATACACAGGTAGCCTTTTCAAAATCTGATACTATATGCTACTTACTCAATTTCCTGCTGTCCCATCACGTGTTGGCTGCTTATTTCTTTGATTTGGCCTCTAATTGTTCTTCAGCTCTGAAATATTCAAAATTATTAGAAGACATGGCTGCAAGAGGTGTTAAATATGTTGATTGCTATGGAGTTGACAATGCATTGGTGAGAGCTCTTTTCCTTCATTTTTCCACCATATGTTCCTTCAGTTTTCAAGCTTCTAGAATATTCCTAAATTAAAATGTAGTGATTAGGGTCTTGAAAGCAGGTTCGTGTAGCTGATCCAACTTTTTTGGGATATTTCATTGATAAAGGTGTTTCTGCTGCTGCAAAAGTTGTCCGAAAGGTAACTAATTTCATGTTTATTTGAAGTTGTCTGAGAACCTTATTGAGAAAAGGTATGGCTGCTTGTGCATGTGTCTGCTGAGTTCTTTTAGAGTTGTGCTATGAGACCAAAAAGTCAGTGAGTAAAAAGGGTTATGCTATGTATGAAGAAGTTACTTCAGAACCTGAGAGTGTTGTGGAAATTAAAACAGAAGCTTTTGCAAGGACCCACTTGCATTTTTCATCATTTAGTGGTAAAGGTTTTATTTGAATTCTTTAATTAAAGATGTCAATTAATTACTTTTTTAAGAGTATATAGTGAGAAGCCAAATGGTGTGTTTCCCTGCTGATTTAAAAGTAACATTTTCAGTCCTTGAGGTTTGCCTATAATTGCACATTTTCGTTTCTCAATCACAAGAATTTAAATAGCTGAGGCTGAAAATGTACCTCCCAATTTATGGATTTAACATTGGCGACTTCAATTAATTGAATTCTTCTTTTCAAAGAATTGGAGCTGAACTCTTCAAACAAAATAATACTGCATGAACTTGACTTCAGTTGAGTTTATATTGACATAAGCACATGACTCTGGAACTTGGAGTTATTGTATAAGAATTCTGAAGTTATATTGTTGGGGCTTCTTATTTATTGCAATCTGATTACAGGCATATCCCCAAGAAAAGGTCGGTGTTTTTGTGAGGCGAGGTAAAGGAGGACCTCTCACTGTTGTTGAATACAGTGAGTTGGACCAGTCACTAGCTTCAGCGGTCAATCAGCAAACTGGACGCCTTCGTTTTTGTTGGAGTAATGTATGGTCTGTTTTCATGTAGTTTCATTGCATATTGCAGATATGCATATAATATTTGGTGTGTCTTGTGGTTTAAGTGCTCGCATGTGAAAACTTCAAATTGTTGGTTGCTGGAACTTTTTTTTCTCAAGCTTGCGGCTGAAAATATATTATTTGGTGTTACAATCATGTAAAAAATTTTTGTTCATCTTCTTTTTCCTATTATTTTACAAAGAATTTGTTTCAGTTTTTGACAATTCAGGTGCCCTAGCAGTTGGTTCCTTAAGCTACACTTTTGATTTTTTTGTCTTCAACCATATGAAATGATGTTTTTGCTGCTATAGCAACTCATATGATTAGATTTGATGACTTAATTAGGTCCTGTGTGTGAGATGTGTTATTGCAAAATACGTTGGAAGGTGAGGTGAATATGTAACATCTTCTGCAACAACTTTACTTACTATTAGAAGAGAGATGAACTGTATCTGTAGTTAAAAGTTTTTGAGTTAGAGATTAGATGGATAAAGTTCCAACTGATATCCACTAAGGCATGTGTTGTCTAATGGATCGTTTATTTTTCATCTTTCTCAACTCTTTTTTTTTTACTTGTCAATTTGAGCGGTATTTGATTTTGGATTTGCAACACTTTTCAGCACTTATTATTGCTTAAACAAATGAAATGTGTTGATATGGGTTTTAGATTTCCTTTAGCTTTGTCATCCTGACCCCTCGTTACTGTTCTGGTTTTCAGGTGTGTTTACATATGTTTACCTTGGATTTTCTTAATCAAGTGGCAAATGCTCTCGAGAAAGACAGCATGTTAGTGACTATGTCTTTCTAATTGTATAATGTGATAATATTTCATCATTACCTATCTGACATGTTTTTCTTTGCAAAACATTGCAACACATTTACGTCCATAATACCAATTCTACTGAGCATGAATTGGTGGATAATTCTTCACATTAGAGTCAAAATAGTTTGTATGTACAGCGTCATTAATTTATTTATTTCTACCAGTTGAGAAATCACATGCTAGCTCATTAGCATTATCATAATTATGTCTTAACTCAATTGTTATATCAGCGGCATATAAATGAATGCAAATCATAGGAAAAATATCATAGTAAATTTAGTTAGGATCCCTAGCAAGAGTACTAGATACTACTTTGCAATAGTATTTCTTGTAGCAGAATAGAAATTTTATATAATTTAGGAACAGCTTAAAATTTTAGTAGTTTATATTTATATTGATGGAGTGGGAAACAAATGAGCAATTTACAATAATATAAATTAAATCTTATCAAGAATGATTCCCCGTAGTAATCAAGGGCATAACAAAATTTAATTACAATCCGATTGTAATGCCTTTGTATTAGTGTTTGTGTGTGTTTATGTACATGGGCAAACACATATTTGTATATATATTAATTGCTAAAAATTGTTTTGTATTTTTAGCACAGTTTTTTTCATTTATTGATTATAAGAGGTAGGATGGTCGAATGATGATTTTGCCATCGCTAACTTGTTTGAACTTTGAAAAGTGAAAAGATATTAGTGCGGCTGTTACAAATTTCTCCAACGTTAATGCACTCTGAATTATGAGGAAGAGACAAACATTAAGCATCCAGTATCTCTATTGTCCCGAGGAATCACCTATAACTGAAGAAAGGATGAAATCATAATCTACCCAGTTTTCAAGGTTTTTGGAACAACCGTCAATGTACCCTTTACATTTAGTGGGTCAAACACAACCATATGATAATCTACATGTTACATGTATTCATACAATCTCCGTGTGTTTGAAGATCTGCTAGAATGGAGTGTTAGGCCATTTATTGTATTCTGCTTTACAATTTCAATTATATTACATCAATATTCTTGTATTCACATTTCTTTAATACTCTTTAAAATTGTTGTGAACCTTAACATCCACATGCTTAATGAATGAATGCAGTTACCATCTAGCAGAGAAAAAAATTCCTTCAATTCATGGATTCACATTGGGATTTAAACTAGAACAATTCATATTTGATGCATTTCCATATGCTCCTTCAACTGCTCTTTTTGAGGTGACTTTATCTCCTTTTGCTGCTTCTATCTTTGGATCTTTTTCCCGTACTTGAAATTTTTTGTTCCATTGTGAAGGTGTTACGTGAAGAAGAGTTTGCACCAGTAAAAAATGCCAATGGATCAAATTTTGACACTCCAGATAGTGCTCGGTTGCTTGTGCTTCGGCTCCATACTCGTTGGGTTGTTGCTGCAGGCGGCTTCTTAACACATTCAGTTCCTCTATATGCAACTGGTAATTTCATGCATTACATTTTGGTTTATCTTTTTTTTTTTTTTTTTTTCTTCTTCTAAATTGCAAAAGCACACAGTTATAGCAGTGATAAAAGAAAGGTAAGGTAAAGAGTGAGGGGAAAGAGGCGATGCATTAGACTGGGTAGATTGTTGAGCCAGATAGACTGTAAGAAGTATGGATGTTATGCTCTAAGTATTGGAACTAATCCTAGCTTGTTAAAAGCCTCCGAGGACTTTTTGTTTTTGCCTTATTTTTATGTCGTAGGCTTCTTCTGTGAATTTTGACATTATTTTGTCTAACTATCAGGGAGGAGAAAACGAGAAAGTTAAACTGCTCTTCCTTATACTAACCCTTAGGATGCAGTTGCGTCCAGAAACTGTGAAATTATTCCCTAACGTGTGCATAATTTGTCCTTGGCATACTTGATCTGTTGACAGGTGTGGAGGTATCTCCACTTTGCTCTTATGCTGGAGAAAACCTAGAAGCTATATGCCGTGGAAGAACATTTCATGCACCTTGTGAGATTTCTTTCTAGATAATTCCATCCGGTTATCCACATCCAAAATTTGTGCGGCTTTCTTTTAGTTAAAGTTGGAATGAGTTCATCTTTACCATGCATGTATTCAGATAAAGCTGGTGATGCTATCGTATGAGTTTTAAGGCTTTCATGTACTTTGGGCATTACGTTGAGAAAGTTGCAATTTTATCCATGTATATTGTAAAATTATTGAGCAATGAACTCCCATGATAAATTGTATGCCATGTCTATGGCAGCGCTTTTTTTCACAGCCTAAATGGGTAATAGAACTTTGGCTGGTTCTGTAACACTATTCGTTTATTAGTGAATTTAATACAACCTTTGTCATGGCCTGTGGAACATTTCCTAGTTGAGACATGAGAGTGTAGACTTCAATGACTCCCATTTACAATTTTACATTATGATATCGTGCGAAACTGTACCTAGGCTACATGTTTGATGCCACCTAGACATTTGAGCTGATTTCACCATCAGACCTCTTCAGAAAATGCATTATCCCATTTTGTCAGGTGACGATGAATCCCAGTTCTTCATTTAAGTAGGAAAATTAATAGCAAGTATTCACAAATATGGTACAAGATTGATGACCCACATCAAGACCATTATAGTAACGACAGATGCGCGACTGCTGAAACTGCCTCCTAATCATTCAAAGCCTCCATAAATTAGAGTGAATATATATATATAAAAGTTGTCTCAACTAGGGTTGTTCATTCGATTGGTTTTGGGGGATTTTTTTGACCGAATCAAATTAACCGAATCAAAATTTTTAAAAATCGAACTGAACCGATTGAATCAAACTGAATTTTTAAGAAATATTAATTATTTTAGTATTTTTGTATTAAATTATTATACTATTTTGAACAATTATAAATAAAAAATAAAAAAATCAGTTTGTTCGATTATTTTAAATAACCGAATTTTTCAGACATAAAACTGAACTAAATCAAAATTTTCGTCGGTTTGGTTTGATTCAAAAATTCGAAAATATAAAATCAGTTGAACAAACCAAATTGAGTCAGTTTGCTTTTTTAATTCGGTCAACTCAGAAGGCTTGCACACCCCTAATCTTAATAACTTTGAAGATTGGGGCAACTTTTACAACCTATCTCCTAACTCAGAAGGCTTGCACACCCCTATTCTCAACTAATCTTGATAACTTTGAAGATTGGGGCAACTTTTGCAACATATCTCCTATCCATAGCGCAGTCAGAATCCAATTTTGTTTCTTTTCTTCTCACAAAAGCCGCCCCGTGGGAGTTAGATATTACAGAACTTCCAAAAAAGTGTAATTCATGCTTCCACATAAGCAGTCACAGAGAATTAATTTGGTAGATTCTCAACCGCAGTCGTTTGAATTGTGAGGCAGAGTTGGATAAGATTTGACAGCATGTGTCGGGACAAATGATTCTGATTGAAGGTATGAAAAGGTAGCATTAGATGGTTCAGAGACGATGATAACAGGAAAAGTCTAGCAGCAAGAACAATTCAAAGTATCAATTATGTAACTACACAAAAAATTATGACAAAACAGTCAATAAGCTTGTTCAACGATATGGTAAAACCCCAATCAGAGGCTCCAAGTCAGCCAGTTGATGTTGCAAGAACTTGTATACTGATTCAGTTGTCATAGCAGCAATTCTAACAACAATGCCTATTCCCTGTGTCAACGAAAAACATTGGCTAGCTAGTCATTCAAATATCAAAATCGTTAGAAAGAGCTAAGAAGCATAATAGAACTATAAATTATTGCCAAAAGGCCAAAAGAAAATGGCCTATGTATATATATGAATCATCATCAGTATCGGTACTTGATCCTTCTAAGTGTAAAACGAAAAGAAATGAAATAACATTCATACTTAATAATGTTCCCCCATTAGTTGAAGAATTTAACATGAATTTTCCATGAATTTCTTAGAATTATTTGAGAATAATAATTTTGTCATGCATCGTATTTAGAAGGTTGCTAGATTTTTTAACATCTTATGCCTGCCAGAGGAGCAAATCAACTAGTATTTTAAACATAAAAGTTGGGCATTATTAACATATTCTGAAGAACAGTGATAGAATATTGCATTTTAATTGGAAGAGAACTTGAACAACAGGCCATAAGTACAATAACATTTCTCATCATACATTAAGATTTAACACGATAAATTTGTTAGCTACTTGATCCGCTCAAATAATAAAACTCCTTGTATAACTCTGAGAAAGTAATAAAAAGAAAAATTGCTTAAGCTCATATCATAAAGTCTTAGTATACTTGTTGCTAAAGCAAAAATAAAAAATGAAATAATGATCAGGATTCACAAGCTAGTCCAAAATATCAGTTAGCAGCACTCATTCAATTTTAGAAAAAAAAAATGGAGGACTTGTTTGTATTTTTCTGGCATTCATATTAAAATAAATACCTTAGAACCAAATATACTGCAAGATGCGATAAAAGGTGGCTTGGTGAAGAAAGTACTGGAATTTGGTTTTGCATGGCCACTTAATCCATAAAAAGGTGTATGCAATTGTTCAGACATCATCCTTTTCACATTTTCTTGAACTTGACTTTGAATGTGTTTCAGCTTTGGCCTACAAGATAGATATTACAATTGCAGTTTATCAATTCTTTTATGACCTTTCAGCTTGACCAAACTAATGCAACTTGCAATCCAAATTATAGAATCACAAAGATGCAGAAAGTTATGCTAGGTGATTAAAGTTTCTACCCCAAGAATATAACCATCGCAATAACTTGGTAGTCCCGCATACGTTCCGCAATGGTACCAGTGTTTCCTTGTTCCAGCAACACCTATAATAGCATATTTAAGTATTTAGGAAAGGATTACAAAAAGACTTGCACGATTGAGATCGCAAAATGACTGCAATAAAGGAGACTCTTTGCAATTTTACAATTAAGGAAAAACCATCTCTCAGTTTTGCACTGAAATACCTTTACCAATTACAAATTCATGACAAGAATGAGTACCCCAACTTAGGAGACAGAGACCTAAAAATCATAGGCTGAACAGAGCCTTTATCAGAGGGAATGCAACCAAAAGGATGAGTAGAAAGAATGTAAACTATAAGATCCAAACCAATTAGCTGACCTATGAGGCCATTATTAAAAGGTTTTTGGTAAGAAAGACACTTGGAAACTGAAATTAACTTGTCACTAATGATTTTTGCAAAAGAGTCAAGAGATTTTGAAGAGACTACTAGCACAGTATAACTTTATAAAACTTAGCAAAAGTATTATCGGCCATGTGAAACATAAACTGAAAAATAGAAGCAATGTCAAAATAAGCGGATAAAAGACGGGAGAGATCGGATTGTATGTTTATTTGGAGAAACAACAATTCTGTCTCCCCAACTAATGCATAAAAAAAAAAAAACCCTAGTAAATGACAAAAAAAAATAAAATAATAAATAATAAAATAAAAAAACTAGCATGAGTGACTAATAATTATTGAATCAGTGCACCCAATACGTAAGCAGTTGATTCATTTTGCAACAAGTGCTAATATGTTGCCAAGAGACAGCCCAAATAATTAAAGTATCACCTTCCAAACAGGAGTGTTGAATTATCATAAAAGAGAAATGGTGTTTACAGGATGAATTTATCATGTAGTTGAAGCCCAAATGGGTTCCTTGCTGAAAAGAAATAAAAAAATACTACAACATTGTCCGAATGAATAATCTGGTGACAATTAGGTAAACAAAAAAACAGAACTTTTGTTGCTTAAGCTTCTAAAACAGTATTCTGATTGATTAAATGATAAATGTTGAAGAAACAGTTTAGATAGAACTTAAAGAGAACATTACAGTATCAAGAAACAAGGGTTGATTTCCATCCAAGAAAATGTTGTTGCTGCTCTTGTAAAGTTTGAAATCCCATTTTTCACCACTTTCATGGCGGCCACTAGTAATCCAATCAACAACTACTAAACTTGAGTCTGAAAGTACTCTAAATATTTGCTTCTGAGAGTATCTTGCAGTTGAAAAACATGTTACTGGATCTGGAATGACAACCAAAAGGGAATCACTGCCAATTCTTGCCTACTGCATGGAATCAACATAGCCACACTTGAAATCTTGTACGAAGATAGCAAAGCAGTATAATGTCTCAAATAAAAAACAAACAAAAAAAAGAATCTCGTAATGAACTTTCTTCTTCATTAAATAGATTATCTTGTTATTTTAACGGGCACATTCCCCAATAACTATGCTCCTTAAAATGAAACAAGCCACAACCAAACAAAAACAACTTTAACTAAAATAAAATCCAATGTGATTGCCAAGGATGTGTGGCTTGGATGGTGAACATCCCACCACATTGAGTCCCCATGACTAAAGGTCATAGGTTCAAACCCCACTAGTGTCAAGTGGGCATTATTTGAGAATTTGTAAGTTATCTACTGTATGCTACATTGGCAATGAATGATTGTATGTTGTAAATATTATCTTTGGCACAAAAAAAAAAAAAAAAAATCCAATGTGATTGGAAAGAAAAGTGAGCAACATATTCCATAAAATCCTGAGGACCGAATGACAAGTGAAATACAACATAATCAACAAAACACAGTCTAGGGCACAATAATACAACAATCTATCATGCTATGGTATCATCAAAAGAAACTTTGACGGTATTGCTAGTTGATCAATTCTGCGAATTGATTTTAATGCTAGTTTAATATGTACGTGCGTGTGTGAAATTTTTACCTCAAGAACTTGCTCAGAACATTTGAACCCCAAAGACTTGTACACCTAAAAATTTAATGGCAAATAACTTCATTAAAATGAATACAAATCAATTAAAAAAATTAAGAATTTAAGATAAACAACTTTTCGATCAATACGAGATGACCTTAGTAGAAGCTTGGGTTGTTATGACAGCAGTACATCCATCTCCAATGATAAATTCACATGATATAGAGTCTCCCTAAACATAACAAAGTCAATAAACAAATCAAACCAACAGTCAAAGTCACAAACGCGCACAATGCAAAAGAGAAGGAGATAGAATATACAGAGACAATGCCACCACCGTAAGTGAGAGTGTAAATCCAAACAGCATCGGTTTTCGAAGGACCCACCTGATAATTTACAAATTATAAAATCAAATTACAATAAGAATACAAATGGGTAAACTCAGATTGTTGTTCTAAAAACTTTATTGGTGAAATTTTTAAGCGTACACAAGACAATCAAATACTATTCAGTAGCAGAAAACAAAGAGGGAGACAAACCGTTACCTTTGTGGGAATAATGAATTTGAGAGGATACATTGAGAAGCATCTTGTTACTGTTGATTTGCCTCCTACTTTCTCAACTGTTACCTTTCCTGTTTCCATCTCTACGCTCCCCGATTGCGATGTTCTACTTTCACTTCTCTTTAGGCTTTGCGGAGACATCATACGGTTTGCTAAAAATGTAATGGCAAAATCCATTCTTGGTCCTCCTAAATTTTTCATATTTTGTTTGGAAAATTGCATGTTTGGTGTCTCAACTTTTTAATTTTTGCTATTTTGGTGTTTCAACTTTTTTTTTTTTTTTTTTTTGTAATCAAGTTGCTGAATTTTAAAATTCATAATCAATATGATGCTTCTGGTTGGATTGCCCTTGCCGACACGCTGCCTAGACAGAATTGGGACCCATTTTTTTTCATCATCAGCCACATCAAAAGAAAACAATAAAAAAGAAGTAAAAGACAAATATGCCCCTAAACTATCTCTTGTTCTCTATCTTAACACTTGACTTTGTGCTTAAAAAAAATAAAAAAAACTCTTGACTTTGAACCTTAAACTATCTCATTTGCAGAAAAAAAAGAAGGAAAAAAATCATAAGAAATCAACAAAATCATGGAAGTTACATATCAAAGAGACTATTAACTTTCAATCGAAGATTGCTAGCTCTCAAGTCACCTACGAACTTCTTTGAAAGCAAAAATAAAAAGGAATAGACTCAATCAATTTCATCTTTCTTCTTGCCTTCCACCATTGCATCCCCATGCAAAAGCATCAACCAACAACGGATCATGTGTGCCTCTTCTTCAAAAGAACTTTAATTGGCAATCTTTTTCCCTATCAGATGTACAACTGTGTGTCATTTATAGTGAAGACACTGACAACATACTACATTTGACTCGTAGGCTATAACTTTAGTTTTGCTTCTCTCAATGAATCTCATACCAAGAGAATGTCATGGAGTTGAAGTTTTGTCATAGGTGGTTTTATTCCGCTTGTCGATGGTTTTGCCCGTTGTACTTATAGCTTCACTTAGGTGTTTCATGCCTAGGATGCAGCTGTGATGTTTGTCAAGTGTTGTCTGCTATTGTATTTAGATAATTATAAAGCAATGAAATGCTGAGATTTCATTTTATTAATCACTAATCATTGTTATCACTTCCACTATTAAGCCTCATTCTGTAAAAAAAAATATTTGCATATTTAATCTCTATTAGCTCAAATTGTCGAAGCACGATTATTAACCGCTTCAATCGGAGTTTTTATAACTGAGTGGTTCAGTACCTCCAGCAACATCGGTGGTTCGACTTGGACCGAGTTCCCGGTAGGCAACACCCATGATATTTTTGAAGGATGAAGTTCATGCAACAACCAAAACATATGGAATTTTAAAAATTTTGATTGCATGCAACTCTTGCATCACACATGAACCACATCTAGCCCAAAGATCATATCATATAGAAAATACATATCTAAACATACATTAAGGATAACATTTCAATAACAAACAACCAAGTCATGTTATCAAAATAAAAGACCTATCAACTAAGAGTTTGGTAACACTTACAAAACTCTAAGTTGGTAGCACGCTTGATGAGCTTTAGTTGATGTTGATCTACAAGCTCCTAGCTCTCTAAATGTAAAGCCTCTAACTTGAAATACATGGATTGATCAAGGAAGACCTCTAAGGATGGTGAAGCTCTAGCCACAAGCCTCTCCTCTTTAGACCTAAGGTGCTTGCAAGAACTTCTCCAAGTTTGGATGTATGGAACAAAGGAAGCAACCTCTAATGGATGATGAACTTGAACTTATACAACCCTTGTACAACAATGGCCTAGACTTGAAAGCACACAATACTTGTGTATAATGGTATTCTCTACACTTAAAGAAGAAGAAGGAAGAAGACACTCTCTAGCATTTTTCTCTCATTTTTTAAGAATACCAAAATAGCTCTTTAATGTGCAAATGGCATAAGTGTGTTGCCTCTACACTCTCCACTAACTTAAACAAAGGCAATATAATAATAATAATAATAATAATAATAATAATAATAATAATAATAATAATAATAATAATAACTTGAGTGTCTCATACTCAAGTCACATGAAATGCTATAGCTTGAGTGTCTCACACTCAAGCTATATTTATTTGATAGATTGAGTATCTCACACTCTATCTATATGCATGGCTTTGCTTTGCTAGTGAGTGGGTTGTGTTTGGTTATATAGATAACCTTAGCCTTCATATCATTAACACTTAATGGATATGGGCTAAGATTATGGGCATATGGGCTTTTCTACACTTAGAAAAAGCCCACTTCATACCAAAAGACAACTTCATGGGCTAATTTAAACTCTTTAAATAAAGCCTATGCATAAGTCCATCATAAGTCCATCTTTGTTAATATACAAGGTCCATCTTATGACCTATATAGAAATACATTAGGAGGCAAATATTAATCTAGTCCTTGAACTTAACATCACATATCAAATCAAGTCCAAATTAATATTTATTTAATTATAATTAAGTCCCAATCTTTGAATTTAGATTTCAGGATGTGCTAGATCCTCGCATACATGCAAATCCAATTCAATTAATTTAATTAATTAATTAATAATCAAATTAATATTAGTCTTTACAAGTGCAACCCTTGTGTGTATGACTTACTAGGTTCAAGTCTAAATGGTAATGGGAAATAATATTAACACTTAGTATTATGGAAACATCTTTCCATACTAAATGTGAAAATCCCAATTAATCACATTTAGTTCCCATAAGTCGTGAGTGACCCCTAACATAGATGTCATGACTACCTAAATAGAAATGAATGCCATATATAGATCCACAAGAACCATAGAATACAATTACCGTGTACTAAATGTCCCTTTATTACAAGATCCCGATATTGGTTAGAGTCACGGTTTAGTCAAACTCTAATTGCCTCAATCATATGATCTCATCTTAAGTTCAATTCTCGATAAAACAAAACTTTTACTAGAAACTCTTTCTAGCACCGAAACTCTTTTCGGGTATGCCAAGTTTGACCTGGCTAGGTTCTTATTCATCAAGAATAACTTAGATAGCATAGGATCTTATCCCGGTTCACTCCAGGTAATGAATTCCATCTTGGCCGATAACTCATCCCTACATGTAACAAACTAGAGCCACCACACGCTATATACCCATGCGTGGCTAGCACAAGTATGTAAACGGTAACAAACTCTAACTAATCATATGTGGATGACCGTGTCGCCTCAGGTTAAAGGACCATATGCACCATTATGTCCAAGATTGTGATTGTTGACTAAAGTGAATATCCATGTAATCACAAATCTTACGTCACATGTTTGATCCACCCATCACATGAGTATCCACATGTCTATTCTGATATCTCATATCAAGTAGCATGAGACTCACTACCTCCCACTATCGATATCACATACCAATCAAGGAAAATAGATAGAGGTGATAGTCTAGGGATTAATAGTACCTATATATTAATCCAATGACTATGAACATTTATAGCATATGTACTAAATGAGTTTGTCACTCATATTATCAACTCTTGATGACAAACTCATTTAACATAATACTAAGGGTAAATACTCAAATAAACAAACACTTTGATTTAAATGAATTTTTTATTACCAAAGGGATAAATATACAATGTCTACATACAATAATGGCCCTAGGGCACATCTATACTAACAATCTCCCACTTGCACTAGTGCCATTCGCTACAGTATCTAAGACCCTTCTTCTCAAGATGATGGTCTAACTGTAGCTGAGTAAGCGCCTTAGTGAGTGGATTAGCCATATTGTCGGCTGAAGCTACTTTCTGCATGAGCACATCGCCCTTTCCAACAAGTTCCTTGATAACATGGAAGCGCCTTTCAATGTGTTTGGATTTCTGGTGAGACATCGGTTCCTTTGCCAAAGCTATGGCTCTATTATTGTCGCAGAAGAGAGGAACTGCCGACTAAATGGAAGGAACAACTCCTAGTTCGGTGACGAACTTCCGAATCCAAACAGCTTCCTTAGCAGCATCTGATGCGCCTATGTACTCGACCTCTGTAGTGGAATCAGCAGTGATACTCTGCTTGGAACTCTTCCAGCTCACTGCACCTCCATTACAGGTGAAGACAAACCCGGAGATAGACTTTCTATCATCCACATCCGACTGGAAGTCAGAATCTGTGAAG
>CATIWO010408893.1:0-14819 GCA_949673435.1 Macaranga tanarius
TCTTGGGCTTTCCAAATGTCTTTAATTAAACCCAATATGGCTTCTTGAAGCTTCTTGAACTTGGACCTTGTGATTGGGCCTTCTTGTACTACCAATGGATCTTGGATCTCTTTAGGCTTTGGACTTGGATTCACATCAATACCAGGAAGTGAAAATGTACTAATGACCATGACTTGGATAGACTTTTTGAAAGCATTTATAGAGAAATATATTTTAGATATATATGTAAACAGAAAGAAGATTGAATTCCTAGAATTAAGGCAAAATAATTCATTTATGGCTGATTATGAGGTGCAGTTTGAGAGATTATCGAAGTATGTTTTTGAAGAGGTAACAACTGATGAGTTAAAGCAAAGAAGACTTGAGAAAAGATTGAATTTAGAGATCAGAGAGAGAGAGAGAGTGATAATTAAACCACCAACTTATAGAGATTCAGTGGAAACTGCATTGCATGATGAAGAAACTATAAAGAGAGAGAAAGCTCTATAAGTTAAAATAAAAAGAAAACTACGAGTGGGCTTTCTATTTCAACTCATATCACTGGTAGTCCAATCTCTAAAGGTTCAAATTCTTAACAAAGTGGTTTTAAAAAGTGTGAAGTAAGTTAGTTTAGTCAATCAATGGGAAAAACATATAGCAAGGAATTTAGAAGACTTAACAATAAAAAAAAGCACCAATAAATTGTGAGCAGTAGATCAACTTCAATATGCAACAGTTGTGGTAGAATCCATTTAGGAAAATGTTGGGGTCCCAGACCTAATGTATAATAGTAGTAAGTCGGGGCATTTCCTCAGAGATTGTCCACTAAAGAGAAGTGTTGGGAGATTTCAATTAACTGAACAAAGTGGTATAAGAAAGGAAATATTCCAAATTAGTAATAGACTAAAAGGAAGTCGAGAGAGTAAGGAAAAAATAGTTGGTATTGCAACACAAATTGGACATGATGATTAACCTCAAAAGCAAAAATCACTTGTTACATTAAATAAAGATATGAGTACATTTTATTATATCGCTTATAATACCTTTTAATTTTGAATTTATATGATCATTTATATGAGTATGCATTACGTATACATGGCACACTTGCATTATTAAGGACATGGTATATGTGTTTCAATACCTGCTGGAATGTTGTGATAATGAACTTGGTGATAGGATTTTATTTCAAAATAGTAAAACAATATGATTAATATGCAGACTTTAATAGTCATTGAATTGGGAAGAAGATTAGTATTATTTCAAGAATAGATTAGGTATGAAACTATTGTATCATTATAATTTGGTATATAAAGAAGGTAAATATAGATATTTTGAGACAGAAAAAGATAGAGACAGTGATTAAAAGAGAGACTATGCATAGTAGTTTGATTTTAGCTGTAATTGCATCACCTGTGATTGAAGATGGGTAAGAAGTTTATTTAGATGATATTGAGATTCAACGAAAATTAATTCAAGGGTAATGGGTGAATTTGTAATTAAAGAATTTTCTAATTTGTATCTAAAGAGAATTATTGAGATTATTTTTAGAAGAAGATTTTGAATTTAAATTACTTCAAAGGTGGCATTTAAAATTGATTGCACCATACAGAATAATGTCAATAGAGTTAAAGAATTGAAAAAGGGTAAATTAGTAAAGTGAGCCATCTACTATGGGGGTGTATTAATGTAGCTTAATAGAGAAAGATGAAGGTGTGTGATTATATGTTGACTGTGGGTAATTGAACAATGTCTCAATCAAGATTTGCTCGAGTAATTGAAAGATACTTCAATGCTTCTGAAGATAAACTTGAAATCAGAATATTGACAACTTGAAGTGGTAGAATATTTTATTTCTGAAACAATATTCAGAATTAGATGCGGATATCATGAATTTCTGATTAAACCATTGGATTGATTGATACACTAGTTGAGCATATGTCATCAGTGAACAAGATTTTCAATGGCATTTAAATCAGTTGTGATTGTTCTATTTAATGAAGTTAACATTCATTTATCAAATAAAGAGGAGCTTGAAAACCGTTTTTGAAGAATTCTATTGATATTGCGAGAAAATTAGTCGAATAATAATTCAGTAAATGTGAATTATGGGGGAGAAAATTTGCTTTTCTTGGGCATAAAATTATGAAGAAAGTGGATTGAAGCTTGCTAGCAAAACTTGGAAGAGTCAAAGAAGGCGATTACTACTATATTTATGTTTGCATTGTTAATTGGAAATAGAAATTTTATGTTTTATATCAAGACTTCAAGGCAAAGGATAGAATATGTGTGAATATAAAGTGAGAGAATAATAGTCTGTATATTCAAACAATTATGATCTTACGAGAAGAATTCTTCGACATATAAACTAGATCTCTTTTTTATTAACTATATTTAGAAGATTGAAGACATTAATTGTGAGAAATTATAGAAGTTTGAAATATGTTTTCACTCAAAAAGAATTGAGTTGAGGTAATAAGGATGTCATGGAATCCAAATTCTTTCCATTGGTGGTCAACAATGAAGACAATATGGAAGAGTTTGATGTATAGAAACGGAATACCAAGTCTTCGCAGAAAGTTGCAACCACTAACGATATTAAAATGGAAGTGACAAAGAACAATGTTGGGTATTGTGATCACATTATTATAGAAATTTGGAAATCTGATCTTGTAAATTATGAAATTGCATGAAGTACTATCATTTTATTATGCTTGACGGAGATTCGAGTTGAATAATTGAAGAGTACAACTCAGATATTGAAAGATATAATGAGAGCTTATACAATAAAGATCAAGAAGAATTGAGTTCAAGACGTATTTTTTATTGCATGGGTTACCAATTTTGAGGATGAATTTTTTTTTAGGAGAGGGGAAATATAACATCCACCTCCAATTATATTAATTAGGCATAATGCATTTCATTTCATATAGAATAAAGGGATGAGATTAAATTAAGATTGGGTGTGTTTATACAATATGGTTAGGGATTCAATTGAAAAGCAAATTAGACTAAATTGACACAATTGAAAGCTTAGGGGTCAATGTACAATATCCATGCCTCATTAGGGAGTGAAGTGGATATTTTAGTGATATTTTTATCTAAAAGCTTTTTAACTTTAGCCATGTGTATGGTGATGTGAGTGTGCATATGTGTGGTAATATGTGGGTGCATGTGTATGGTGTGTGTGTGTGCACATGTGTATGGTGATGTGTGTGGGAAGGTATAAAGAATTGATTGGGTAGGAAACTTTATATAGAGGAAGGTATGGGATTCTTAAGAGGGTTTAGAGAAAATTGATATTGTTTGCATCATTCGGCAAGAGTTTTAAGAACCCTAGGAACATGTAGAGAGCTTGAAGATTGAAATTGGTAAGTTCATGCTTGCACTTTGATTAATTGAAATTAAGTTTTATTAATTGTGAAATTCGTGATCTATTTCTAAATTTTTTAGTCTTAGAATTTTTAGCATAACTTGAGTTATAGAAATCCCAATTGAGCAAGGTTTGATGTTTTGAAAACTTTAAGGAGTCCTCTATAACTTTTATGTTTTAATGTTAAGCTGAATCTGCCTCTAAGACGGTCTAACATAGCTCGACATTTTATTGCTCACTCTAATGGCTTTGTGTGACCTAATTTTATTCAAAAATTCATAATTAATTATATACACATCCAAATTGAGTAATTTTAATTGGAAATTAAAATAGACTCATAATCCTAGCTTCTAAAATGGGAGCCTAAGGATTTGTATACTTGATTTTAGAGCATATCAAATTGAGGTGATAGATTGCACTAATTAAGTTAAAGTGCAATAATGATGAATTGTATGTGTGTTTGACACATGGTTATGTGTAAGAGTTACAAGGGATAAGGAAGATATAACCAACTAGAGAACCTCTTATTTATTAAAGGTTGGGAAGCATTTTCAGTAAGTAGTTACTAATATAATATATATATATATATAATTGGTTTCTCTTGTATATTATAATTGTAATGTTATATGTATGCTATTTTGGTTAATTGGATAAGTTATATGATTATTATATTTGATAAGTTAAATGAGTGGTGACCTTAATTATATGTAATGAGAAACTAATATTCTTAAGAAGGGAATAAGTTTTGTAATGATTGAGTCTTGTATGTGAGTGTTAAATATTATGAGATATGTTGAATGGATGTAATGTGGATTATTGCATTGGTTGTATCAATGATAGTCTATGTGTGCGATTGATATAAAATCATAATGAGGATGGAAGTGATTTATAAGTTTAATAAATATGGGTGAGTAATTGAGTTATTGTTATGATAAAGTATTAAGTGTATTGGATGAATTATAATTCTGGGGTTGTATTATAAAATGTAGTTAATATTATGGTATAATAAAAGTTGATTAATGATTGCACATCCTGTGAGATTTATATATGTATTATGAGATGTATTAATTTTGAGACTTATGATTAAATGTGTTGTGAATTTGAGTATGGCTATTGGAATGTGAATGATGTACACATATGTGAATTTTGAAAGAAGGTGTGAAAATGTGAGATATATATGTGATAGTGGAGATTGAGTCGGGCAGATAGCCTCTACTGATTATGAGATATGGGAAAGCTGAGTCGGGCGGATAGCTACCTGTAATTGATGTGTGAGGGTGAGACCTGAGACTGAGTCGGGTGGATAGTCGCAGTATGTGGCCACATGTAAAAATTATGATTGTGAGAAATAAGCCAAAATTAGCTAAGTTTGAGGTAATTATGTGACAATGGTTCCGGTCAGATACCAAATAATGATGTTGAGATATGAATGCTTGAGTTCTGGCTTTTATGTGAATCTTTATAGGATGCTATCTTCTATAGTTGAGATGAATGCAAAAATTAAACAAGTGTTGAAATATGGCATCATGTAATAGGGTTATTCTTAGTTGTTGCTTATATTTATACTCTCCTACTTGAATGATAATTTGTGAACATTTGAAAGTGCATATATGATTATACATTCCTTTGATTATGTGAATTGAATGTGTATACATAGTTGTGGAATAAGGAAATTGATATACATAGGGTATGTCTTAATTATAAGCTAATTTTTGTATACTTTATGTATATTTTCAGTATACTTTCTGTATATGTTTGGTATATTTTCTATATATGATTGGTATATATTTGATATAAGAGAGTGTTTGGGATTAAAGTTATGAAGGATGAAAATGTGTGTGTTATACTTTGGTTGAGGAATCATAATCTGTATGTTTGATTTATTTTTGGTAGATCTCAGTCTACTATAAGTTTAACTTTAGTATGTTTTGAGATATAGTTGTTTTAAGTGTGATTGGATGCAATTTGGACTCCTCATGATCATGATGGGTGTCTCACGATTATGAGCAAGCCCATCACTACCGTGAGGGGCGGATCGTGAGCAGGGCAGGCGATGGTGAACAATAAATTGGCCTTTCTTCATGATCTCCTCACGATCGTGAGGAGATGCTCATGATTGTGAGGGCAGATCGTGAGGGGCGCGAGACACTTTGTGGTGACTTATACTTTTGGTTCTTAATTAGCCTGAACTTCTTGTTATGATCAAAACTCTCAAGCTTACAATCATAATACACTTTTAAATTATATTAAAAGCTTGAGTTTAGACTATGAAACACTATAAAAGGTGATAAACTTGGTTGTTATTATTTAAGAATGTAAAAAGGGTTTAAAATGTCTATCTTTACTTACTAAACCCTTGGTGTAATTGTTAGCTTAATGTTTTGCTTAATTAGTTCTTGAGAGGCTAATATATGTATCTATATTAGTGATTACTTACTCAGTAGCAAGCTCACCCCTTTGCATTTAAATTTTTCAGGATAAGTGATAGTTGAGTCGAAGTCTGCATGCAATAGAGATATCAGGTGGGCCAATGACGAATCTAGGATATGCATAACTGGATGTTGATATCATTTATGCCTGATGTCTGTGCTCAAACTTTTTAATGTGTATTAGGAAGTTCTATTGTGATGATAAGGGCTTCAATATTAAATTTTGAAATATGTATTATTTTATGATAAATTTTGATTGTGCCACGTGTTTAAGTGTCTGTTGGGAGTGTTACATTAATTACTATAGCACAAGCAGTATTATTGATTTAGCTGAAAGAACTTACAACTGCAGAGTGTAGGATTTAACAGGCATCCCTTGTAAGCATGTAGTATCAGCCATATACACAAATAGAGAGCGGCCAGAGGCATTTGTGTATAAGTTTTTCTCTAAAGAAACTTATTTAGCTATTTACCAATATGTGATTCAACCTGTGCCAAGTATGGAGGAGTGGGAGAGAATAGAATACCCTAATATCCACCCCAATATAGTTAGAAAAGCAGCTGGCAGGCTTAAGACTAAAAGGATTAGGAAGCCAAATGAACCAAGAAACACTTATAAGGTGTTAAGAGCTGGTGGTTATGTTGTTTATAGTAATTACAAGCAAATGGGTCATAATTCTAGAGGTTGTAAAGCTTTAGTGACAGGTGAAACACCTTGGCAAAGACGTATGAGGCTTTAGAAAGAAAAGGGCATAAATAAGGTATATAAAGCTTTCAATTTTTTTTATTTGTAAATGTTTTATATATTAATCTAATTGAGTTATTTTCTATGACATTTAGGAAGGACAAAGTAACTCAGCTAGAGGGAGGCTAGAGAGATCTTCTGCAACTGTAAGTATTTTTCACATTCTTGATTGTGCAACTGTAACTATTTTAACCAACTTTATTTACTTTTCCAGGGTAAGGAATCCTCTGATGCAAGCAGACCTAAGTGGCAGTGAAATTGTTCAAGCCAACCTCAACCTATAGCTGCTGCATCAAGCCAACCTCCACTTGCAGCTACTGCCTCAAGCTAACCAACTCCTGTAGCTGCTTCACTTGCAGCTACTTCCTTAGGCCAACCAACTCCTGCAACTACTCCACTTGCAGCTACCACCTCAAGCCAACCAATATCTATAGCTATATCAAGGCAAACACCACCTACAACTACCTCAAGACAACTAACTTATTGTGGCATTAGAAGACAGACCATTTCCAGTGCTGCCAAACATAAAGTAGCTGCACAAAAATAAGCTTTTGTACCAGCAACAAGTTATAAGAATTTTAAGAGAGCAAGTGAACTAGCTGGATTTGCAAATAAAAAAGCTATAAAAAAAAAGCTTAAAGCTTTTTTGGCAGTATTAGTTTCTTTTTGGATGAAGACAAGTTTATTTAATTACATATGTAGTCAAACTTGACATTGACATATGTTTTATTTTTAGATGAAGGCAATTTGCTCATTTTAGTTGTTGTTTGACAATGACATATGTTTTATTTTTAGATGACGACAATTTGCTTACCTTGGATGTTGTCAAACTTGACACACTTGACATTTTAGTGTTTTATAACGTCTCTATTTCTTAATTATTATCTTCCAATATGTTTGAATTACATGTTCTTTAAATTATAACATTTTAATTGATATAGTTTTGTCTTTCAATATATATGAATTATATACTCTGATAGTTTAATTACATATTTTGTGAAGTATAGTAAAATTCAAAGTAACAGACAATGAAAAAATAACTAATCCATAATCTTTTTTCATTTAGGCATTTTAATAAACACTTATATGTACCTCATATTAAGGCAAATAAAACCTTATATTTTCACTCTTATGCCCATTACCAGTAGCTTTGTAGCCATAAAATAAAGTTATTACAATAATCGCAATTATTAAACATAATTTTCTATTAATCATACAACATAAACTCTTTGATTCCTTGTATTTTCTCTTGTATTTTTTAACAGCAAGCTTCGGTTCTTTAACTTCTTTATTAGACGCACTCAAAGAAGATTCATAGAGTTTTACCAACTCCCTGCACTTTACTAGCTCTAATTCAAGAGTTGCTTCATTAGTTTTACTACATACAATTTCATCTTCACATTCTTTTAGCTTGCTAATCAGCTCTGGGACCACGATCTTACAGCTTCTACTATTCGGAGGATCAATCCATTCAAAGAACTCATATCGATGCCTACCAGATTCCTCATATCTTCCATACCCTACAAATAGCCTCCCATAATTATTGATTTTTGTTGATATCTTCACTAGAGTTAGTACTCCACAACTGCATCACTTTTTATTGGAGCCACTGCATTCAGTCGAAGCCATTATATACTTAAGTTTGTAGACAAGAATGAAAAATTTAGGCTAAGTATGAAGAATTTAAAAAGAAACATTAAGATTTTGGGGTTTTTAATTTGAATCTTTTCGTTTAGTTTTGCTTTCACTCATCTATATAAGGGACTCATTTTCCAGATCAAATACCATCGTGGCTGCGAAGACTGAAAGGTCAATTTTGCCCCTGCCACGTCATTAAAAATAATGAAGTTAGTGAGAAATGCCTTTATTTGTTAACGGCATAAAACATAGGGTAGCTCTTTGTCATGAAACAAACCACATTCCTCTATGTGAAAATAGGTCAAACTACAGGGCAATTATGTGTAGTTTTCCTAAAAAAAAAAAGAAGCATGGGGATCTAGTAGAGCAAAATTGAAAGAAAAGTTTTTTAAAAAATTGAAAAGTACATGGACCAAAAGTGGGGTTTTGCCTATTTGATATCATGGTGTTAAGTATCGCCTTCCTCACTTACTCTTGAAAAATTCCACTAAAAAATATCCAAACAATTACAAAATAGTCCAAATTTCAAAAAATAAACCTTAAAACAAAATCAACATATCTGAATTTAGTATGTAAAACCTTCCCATAAATTGATGCTTAACTATGAAATAGTCAATTTAAACACACATACAAGCGTGCACATACATATATATATATATACACACCTCTGTATGTGTGCGCACATGTATATATATATTCCTTCTTATAAATTGATGCTTAACTATGAAATAGTCAATTTAAACACACATACATGCGCGTACACACAAAGGTGTGTGTATGTGAATTAGTGTTTATGGCTTCACAACATCATCTATAATTTTTAAAATAAATTTTTTATTTATGATATTATTCATAAAATTTTTAATTAGTTTAATTTAATTATAAAAGGAAAAATACATACTTTGCCCCCCATATATATTTTTTTACATTGCCCCTCTGTACAAAAAAATTGGCATATTGCAACCCTATACTTTTATTTACCAACACATTTGGCCCTTATTAAACAGATGGAGATAACTGCAGTTAAAAAAAAATCCAGTTTGGATCTTGTAATTTTAAAATGTCTTTTTAATGATTATAATTTTTATTCTTAACAAATAAATCCATATAATTGCTAAAATAATCTAATTAAATTTATTAAAAGTTTTTAAAATTATGTATATTTTCAGTTTTTTTATCAAATTAAAATGTAGGTCATTTATTTCTAATAAGTTTATATATATTAATTATTTATTGAATATTTATAAAATTAAAAAAATATGAATGAAAAATAATATATGAAAAAGATGTTAACTAAGATGTATGAGCTATTTAATAAATGAAATATAATAAATCATATTCACCCATATAGATTTTATCATATTTATATAAATATATTTATAATTGTAGTTCAAAAAGTAGTTTATATACTTTATAATTGTAATTATATATCTATTTTAAAAATATTTTAATATAAATAGTAATTAATTAACTATAATTTGTATATTATTCAAATACGAGTAAGGACTATTATATTTTTTCAAATGTGAAAAAATATAAATTTATAAGTTTAAAGATAATATTATAGTAAATTAAAATTTTTATTCTTTAAAAATATTAATTTATAGAATTATTAATTTATTGAGTATTAATTGTTAGAAAAATAATTATGTGTGATAATATTTTTCTTTATTTTTATTTAAAAAATATTATGAATTTTCACTAGTATTTTATTTATTAAATAGCTTATGTGCCTTTTTTATTAATTAAATTATTATGTATTATTTTTGCCACGTTTGTGTATTAATTGTATAAACATTCAATGAACAATTAAATATATTATAATTGTATATTTCTTAATATTATAAATATATTAGAAATAGATGACATACATCTCAATTAAATAAAAAGTATATAATTTTTAAAATTTTTATTGAATTTAATTGAATTATTTTAGCAATTATATTAATTTATTTGTTAAAAATAAAAATTATAAGGATTAAAAAAATATTTTAAAATTATAAGGCCAAATGGATATTTTTTAGCAGCCGTTATCTCTTTCCGTTTAATAAAGACTCAATGTGCCAGTAAATAAAAGTATAGGGTTGCAATGTGTAGATTTTTTTATACATGGTAAAATGTAAAAAAAAAAAAAAAAAAAGTTAAAGTATAAGGGCAAAGTATTTTTCCTATTAATTTCATACTTTTACATGATTTCACTTCATGTAATAACTAAGAATTGTTCAAACTTAAGCTTTTGCTATTAACAATGTACAATATTTTAGAAATTAATACTCAGTCAACTTATCACACCAATTTATTCAAACTCATAAAATATTTGAATTTATTTGATATATATATATGCACACACTAGAATTGATCACTTCGTAATATTAAATGATCAAATTTAGAGTTGTTTTAGTATCGTAAAGAAAACTTTAATATTGATGGGTTTATTTTTATGTTTAAGCATGTATTTTGGAGCAGTTTAATCGATCCTGAAAATGCCATGGCTGTTATTTTCGTTGGCCGTAGCTGCCCACTAGTATTTTATCATGGTATGCTACATCAATGGACAGTACGTAGTCAACAGCTAGCCCACCAGACTCGAGCAAATTTATGATCATGTTTAACGAAAGGAACCCAACATGCATACCCACATTACTTATTTTATAACGCAAGTTCTGTCACTAAAATCACTTGCACGTGTACTATTACTTGGGGAAAAAAAAATTATAATCTATAATTAATTGGTGCATCCTTCCTGGACTTAATTAAAAAAAAATTTCACTCAACTTTTCGTTAATTTTTTAGTAGCACATTTTTTGTGCATTTTGAACAAATTCATGTAGAAGCAAGCATGAAATTGTCATGTCTGATAAATTGTTTTTGATTTTTTGTTTTGCAGAGGAGAGGAGGGGAGGGGCAGTATTATTGTTTCAAATATGCTGACCTAATTTGCAGCCAGAACACGCAATTTCTGATTCAGCACATTAGTCGTGAAAATTGTGCATTTTAATTTCAGTTTATGATATATATTGCTTACGATGCATAGGCGGCCGGAAATTATAAACATTTTTTAAAATTTTAATACATATACATCACATGATTGATCAAACAATTTTGTTCATTTTAATTTAACTGTAAATAACTTTTTTTAAAAGAAAATGTTTAATTTAATAAATTACTACTAATTAATTAATTCTTTTTGATATATTAATATATTAATTCAAATATATGATTATATTTTTAATTTATTTGAAGGTCAAAATAAACTTATAATTTTGGACAGAATGAATGGGAATAATACTACAATCAATTGAGGTATACCGTATACTAGCTAGTTAGAAAGTTGTCTAATATATATTTTTCATTAAGACATCTTAACATGTAAATTTTAAATTCTACCGTCATTAATTTGTAAAATAATTTTCATCTAATTTCAAATGAAAAATTATTTTTTGTTATATAATATATCTGTATTTAAATAGTTCAGTCTCTTTATTAATAAAATAATGGTCTTTTTATTACAAAACATTAATTTTGGTGATACAAAACCACATTTTTTAATTTCAAAAATTTATTTATAGACACTAATTGATCAATTACAAAGGAATCCGGGACAATGTGATAATCAAATGTGGATGGGCTAATCAATACAATAGTGACTAATACCAAAAAAAAAAAGAAAAAAACAGAAGAAATGTTGCATTGTAGGTTGTATAGGGAATGAAAATTTTGTGCCTAGTCCAACTTTTTTTTCTTTTTGTGAATTCATATTCACATAAAATGAAATTGTATCATATAAAACGAGAATTTTAATATAATTAACCATTTGAAATGGGTAATGGGTGAGTAAACGTTTAGGAAGGTTTTACAGCACAGACCAAAATTTTCTTGCTACGTGTTTGGACCATACAACATCTTTTAAATGCAGGTAAGGCGGGAGCGGCTGGCATTAGCATTTATCATGTGGTGCAAAAGTTCCTCGCTCGCCGCATTATTTTACCAATTTTAGCTTTTAACGCACATCACTACACTATACTCTTACTATTTCCAGGACTTTGCTCCATCTCCATCAAACCTATCTACCTAGCTACCTCCAGGGCCTACTTCGTACATACTCCCTTGCACTTGACATTATTTTCATTTTAAGTACTCATTACATGGAGGTCGAATGATTTTGATATAAATACTCTGTGCAAAAAGAGCAGTATTATCTGTTAGAAATTTTATAATTTGAAATTTTGATTTTGTAAAACTCATTGAATAAAATATAATTAAAAAGAATGTGCGGGGAAGTTCAATTGATGTTTAAAGTGAGCATTTGAGTCATGAGCTTATAGGCACCTTAATGGGATGGTATGATAAGACAATAAGTGTAGATGTAATCCTACTAGAGTTAGTAATGAGGTAAATATAGTGGATTTCTATATGAATAGGTTAAGGTTCCCTCTCCATCCTAATAATTGATTTTTTACTTGTTCCATGGCCATTAATAGCCGCCTACGTGGACAGGATTGAAAAGGAAATTAAATCTAGTCTTTTGTTTTCTTAATACTAATAATTATTATTTTATTTTCTATTGAAGTAATGAATTAAGAATGAGATATCTGCGTCAAACTTAAAATAGGTACGTACGTGATTGCTATATTAAATTATTATTATGTTTTTGTATTCTAAATTCATATGTTATATTTTATAATTTGCTTACACTATCTTTTTTAAATCAAGTGAAAAATTAATTATATAATTCAATAAAAACGCTACACCTCATTATTTTCTTAAAAAAAAAATTATTATTAGATCACATTTTCAATGATGTATAATTTTTTTTTACTAATGATATATCAAATAGTTTAAATTAATCCAACAATTGATTACATAATATAAAATTATTATTTATTATTTAATTAAACAAAAATTGGATTTAAAAATTAACAACGTTGGAATCTTAAATTTGTATCTTATGTGACCATTACTTGATATTCTTGTTAGTTTTTTTTTTAATATAAAGTTTAAAATTCATCAATAATAAATTTGTATAGATATAGTTTCTTTAAAAGCAATTTTATATGTAATTTATACATTTAAAAATTAACTCTAATCTCATTGTGCTCATTTATAAAAAAAAAATATCATGAATTGAACCAATAAATTTAAAGTTTGACTTTATGAACTCATCATTGTGGGTATATACAATATTGTTCTATCCATTCTTTAAAAGTGGTCAAAGGATAAGATTGAGCCCGCAACTTCACTTTTTGATTCGCATTAATTCATAGTTTCTTGGAGCATTAATTATTTCATCATTGAAAAGGAAAAGTTAAGACTTGTTATTAGGAATAGTTTAAACTAGGGTGAGCACGGTTCGGTAAAATTCGGGAAAAAAAAATTCCAGTACCGTATCATATTTTGGAGATTTTAAAAATAAAATTTTTAGTACCAGTACCATTTTTCGGTATAGTTCGGTACGGGAATACTATGCCGTACCAGTTTTTTGATACGGTTCGGTACAAAGATTCGGTTCTTTTCATAACGGATCGGAACGGTTCGAAAATTCAGAAATTTATATTTATTAGTAACAATTAAATAAAAAAAATTTACTTTAAAATTCATTATAAAAAACAATGATAATACTAACTAATAAATATGTTAATAAAAGTTGAATTAATTGTATTATATAATATTTTTTTAAAATTGTATTTGATATTAACACTACTTTATATCAAAATGATATAATCATATATTATGAATATGTAATTTCCATTATACTTAGTAATTTTAATTTTATTCAATTAATACTTAATATTAATCTAATATTATACATATTTCATTAATCTTATAATTAGACTTAATAAAAAATTAATTTATATCAATTAGATTAAATGCGTTAAATAATAAGATTATATGCAAATTTTCATAGTTTTTAGATTAAACTACATAGTTTTGAAATTATTTATAACTTAGTAGTTAATTGATACTTAGTATTATATGTTAATGCAAGTATTAGTTTACAAAAACTATTCCCAAAGTATTTTAGCAATAATTGATACTCTATAATTAGTAATCTTATAGTAATCATAGTAGTTAATTGATACTTACTATTTCTTTTTTATTTTTCTTATACTTAATTATTTATGTTATATGTTAAAACTACGTAGTTTTGATATGAAACTGTGTAGTTTTGCAATGATATTAATTAATATTAAAGTATAATTTATAATTTAAGTTTTTTGTTTTACTTAATATTAAATTAGTAGTACACAATATATAATTAATATAAATTATAGTTGTTATTAATAATAATGTAAATGTATACATATATATTTAAACTTAGCAGTAGTATTATATATACTAATTATTAAAACTATGCACATAGTTTCATTATGTTTTGATAATATTAAATTATCTAAATTATCAAATTTGATGATATTGAATTATCAATAATAATTTACACAAAATTTATGTAAGTTCTTAATATTGATATTAATGCATGCTAAATTATATAACTTTAATATTTCATTATGTTTGTTTACTTAATATTAAATTAAATATTGTATAAAATATACTTAGTATTTAAATTATTCTTAATTAATAATTAGTATTAGTACTTAATATGAATGCCAATTTACATTATAACGTTTATTAATAATACTATTAGTCTATTTCTATTGAT